>CM031235.1:841067138-841172138 GCA_018340775.1 Taxus wallichiana var. yunnanensis
ATATAATATACACTAGACTGTGGTATTTAAAATTTTGGCTATAAATGATAGTAAAGACTATTTTCCTCATCCTCCAATCATTTTGATTTATAATACCATTTTTAATTCTTCATCAATTAGGCGAGGTTTAGTCGCATTGTGACTTTCTTATTTTTAGGATAAGTTATTGAAGGAAAATGTTATTAGCTAAAATTAATAGTGGGGTCATGTTAATGATTATATTTTTCTCTTTAAACCTTTCTTTAAATTAATCACAAGTGGATGTGCAAACATATACATCCCATAAAATAGTCCATGCACTTAGCTAATGTGGAAAAATCCAATATCCTAAATAACATAAATTTCAAGTAGAGGATTTTCCATAGGGAGATTCCTTTGATATAATGATTGGGTTTTAATTAATTTAACCATAAATTGATAATAATTTCAAGATAGGGGTGACCTACAAATCATTACCTACACCAAAAGCTTTCTTTAATGAGAAAAATATTGAGGGTGAGAAGATCAAAGTGGTGGGCTACATTCAACATCCATCCCCTTATAAAAAAATGTTTTATGTGTCTTGTGTGCAAAGTGGGTCCCCTTACCTTGTTACTATTACCAAAAAGCATGGTGGTGGAGAATTTATTTAAATCTATATTACAAGAAAGACACTTGAAACTTAAAATGTTGGGCCCCTTTCACTAATAATTTGTTTTTTCCTCTCTTGTGCCTCCAGCACATCCCCTATAATATTTTAGGTTTTTAGGTCACTCAAAACCTTCTTACATTTGAAATGACACCATTGATAGAGCTCTTTCTCAAAATTTGCCTTTCCATAGTAAAGGTAAAGTTTTCCTCCTAACTCCATGTATTTTTTTGCTTTTTAAGTTATGGCTCATGGAGTTTTTTGGAAAATTTTCCTCCTAAAATTTTTTAAGGCCATGGGCCAATGAGATGCCACCACATGGCACCTAGAGTGGTGGAGCGCGGGGAAATTTTGGAAAATTTTCCAAATGACCAAAAAGGTGCAAAAATTCAAATTTTTGCCCGCCAACCCGATTTGGCCCTGTTTTGCCCTAAAACTTCAAATGGCCATATCTTTCGATCCAGAGCTCGGTTTTTCACGTTCTTTATATCAATGGAAAGTTGGTGAAATTCTCTACAAGATTCTAGGGTCATTTTTGCATTTTGATGGAGTTTGGAGAGAGAAAATTGAAAAACACCTCTGGCACGTGGTCATGGATAGAAATGACGTTTCAACCACCATTTTTAATGAAGAATGGCTCGCATTCTCTCCCAGCATGGCTAAAAATGTCAAGGGATGGGTCTGTAAGGATGCCCATGCTATTTTGAATGCATTTTGGTCAATGGTTGAATCCCTTCCATGTTTTCCCACGTTTCTCTCTCCTGGGCTCGTCCCTTGCACTGTAAAAGCTAGATTTGGCTCATTTTCAAAGTGTTGAACATTTTTTGTGTATCACAGTCCCCTTTCTCACCTTGGAAGTGATTTTGGTGGAATATCAGACCTTTTCTAAGAGCTGCAACTTTATTTTACCTCTCAGGTGTTGTAATGCAAGTGATTTTGATGATTAAAATAACAATACAGCCTCTGTGATTAGTTTTCATCCTCTCATATGTTGTTTGGTTAATTTATGATCCTTCATTACAATTATCAGTTTGTGCATGAGGTTCTTTGTTGCATTTTTATGGACTGTGTCAATCTGCAGAAGTAAAAAATGCTCACCACTCCTTTGGTGCATCACCTATTAGCATTAGTTCTTTCTTTTTGCATTTTCTATCCTTGTCCCTTTGGAATTTAGAGTAGATTTAGGAGTTTAAACCTCTGCAATTGTGCAAGTAAAATAGCTGATCAGAGGAGTTGAGGAACCAGCCTCTAATCTGGAGATTCCTTTTCCATTTTTGCAAGTCCCACACTTGGGAAGAGGATTCAATGTTGTGCAATCACACTGGATGCTTAGAATGATCAAACTAGAAATCTGATCAACATCCAGGGGGTGCTGCTGATTTGCAACAACAGTTTTGGCATGCACCTTAGGGGACCTTAGAGGTCTTCCACTTTATCTTTGATAGGTTGGTGTGTTCCTATTAAAGATTCAGCCTTTTGGAGGCACTTTCAAAAGCACATCTGGCGACTCCATCTGGTAAACAACTCATTCTCTAAGTTGCAGACCTGTTTTCCATTCATTTCCATCCATTCTTCTTTCCATCATTTTCATTCTTTTCCATTCCATGAAGTTGTGCAATCATGACTTCATTTCCATCATGGAATTCACATTTACAACAGCAGTATATCACACCTCCAACATGTTTTACAAATCCTCCAAATCAGCATTTTGATCAAATTCAAAATCAGCATGTCTACCCATATGAGCAGCAGTGCCAAAGTCAGTTTGGATATGAAGCATGTCAAGCACAAGGGTATGCTGGTTGTGAGGGCAACAAAAGAAAATGCAGATCTGCTGGAACAAATCCAAAAGATGGAGGTAAACATGGTGCAATCCAGGGCTCAAGCACAAATGAAAGCATTTAGAATCGGTTGTAGAGCACCTTGTCCATGGGTGGGACCTTTTCCAAGGCATTACAGCCCTCAAGAGAAGCTAGACTTCATGATTACAACACTACCATTGCTTGCAAAGTGGACTGAAGGAATAAAGGTGTATGAGAGGAGTATTCAACAACCTTGTCAATAGGTAAGCACACCATCTCATGCCTTTTCTCTCCTCTTTCCCAATCTGCTTTTATCTCAAAGCAAAGTGTCAAGTTTTAAACTCTCCATCTGCTATCCCAAGTGTTGAATCCATTTCTCCATTCCCTAGTCTTCCACCCCATCTCAATTCTTTTGTCCTTTTCCCTTCCAAACAGCCATTCCCTCCAAAGAAACAAGAGTTCCTACCTCCTCCACCACCACAAAAAATTGCAAAATCAATTGAGTTACAATCCACTTCTCCTCTTGCATTCCCAAATCCATGTTGGGAGGATAAAAATCAGAATGCCAATCAAGGAAAATAGCAGCAGAAAGAAGAGCCAAACAAGGATGAAGAAATTCAAAGTCTGAAGAGTTGGGCTCTTAAATTCGGGATTACAAAAATCCCCTTGATGGTGAAACCAATAGAGGATGTTGAAGTTGGAGAACAAGTGGAAAACAAGGCTGATTTTATAACAGCAGTGAAGCGAGAAAAACAACAGTTTGTTGGTGATGAGTTGGGTGTCCATGTTGGCACTTTGCCCAAAGAAAATGTTGATCCAGTTTGCACTGCAAAATCAGCCATCGAGAAGGAAGGAAAACCATCTCAAAACCCCATCTTTGAGGAGCAAATGGATGAGGTCAAGTCAGTTTTTACAACAGTAGAAGAAGGAAGCATTATTGATACATTTTTGCTTTCATTTGAAGGGGCTGATTTGATTGATGAAGCCATTATGGAGGTGAACAAAACAGGTCCAAATTGTGAGCAAAAGGCACAAGAAATTTCATGCTTCTCTCCCACTTCATCTCTCCAACAATCTGATTTTTGGGATGAGTTTGGATTGACAAGTTTCATGTTTGAAAATGAAGTTATACAGGGTGAAGAAAATGCAGATTTGGAGGCCACCATACAAGAGGGAGAGACTTTGTCTGCAGCAAGACATTCAAGAGTTTGATTTTCCATCAGACTTAGAAGAATGTTTAGATGAAGAGCTAGCTGAAATTACCATGTTTCCTTCTTCACCATTCGTTCTCCAACAACAAGAACTTGCTGCCATGGACAAAAGAGTTCAAGGACAATAGCCTACAGTTTGCAACATGCCTCTTGAATCAAAGCTGGAAGAATTTGATCTTCCAAAAGCTACAATGGAGGAGCTCCAAAGCCAACAATGTATTGCAGTAACAACAATGCAAAAGCAACTTCATTAGATGTTGCAATCAATAACGAGGAGTTACACACTATAGAAGAGTTCCATGTTGCCATGAAGGAAGAGAAAGGGCAGAAAAGTCCTACCATTGCTTCCACATCACCCACCCAAGAAGGTCTACAAGAAGACTCCATTTTTGGAGTTGAAAATCAGAGCTATGGGCATATCAAATGGATCATACCTTTCCCAATAAGGTATTTGACTTCATTGGAGTCAAAGGAGAAGTCACAACCAGTCATGCTTGCTTCTAAGCATGAGGGTGAGCTACAAAGTACCAAGGATCAGCTGTCATACCTCTTCAATCCAAATGCAGAGCAACTAAAAGAGGTATTGGATTTGTTTTCAGTTGACACCTTGATGATTTGGGTAGAAGACCAGCTTCTTGTTGATTTTCCACTCATCCAATCAGCCATGTTCAGTGCCAAATCAGTTGCATGGTTGCAACTTTTGAGAAAGGGAAGCTATTTCTCCCAACCAGTTGCAGGGTTTGTTTAGCCCACTTTTGCTTCCAGTTAGAGTAGGATAGGTAGTTTTGCTTTCAGTAAAAGAAGTGCTTGTGCACACTCTGCATGTTCCATTTTGAGCATGTATGACCTTTTAGTTTTGTACATAGTTTTTGTGGTGCTGGTTTTGCTCTTGCATAGTCCATTTCAGTGGGTTTCCAAGTGGCTCAGAGAGGAGGTTTTCAAAGTTCAGATCAGTTTGCAGGCTACAACTCATGACTCCATGCCCAATGGATGCTTCAGGCAACTGGTAACTTCATCCAGCAGGCAGATGACCCCTCTGAGTCACCAAAATTGTTATCCAAAATGTGCCCCTGCTCATTTTTTGTGGCTAACTCCTCTCATTTTTTCCTCTCTTGTGCCTCAGTCATAATATTTTTCTTTTTAGGCACTCAAAACCTTCTGGAAATGACACCATTGGATAGAGCTCTTTCTCAGCTTTCCAGAAAGGTAAAGTTTTCCTCCTAACTCCATGTATTTTTGAAGTTATGGCTCATGAGTTTTTGGAAAAATTTTCCCCTGAAAGGCCCGTGGCCAATGAGATGCCACCATGTGGCACCTAGAGTGGTGGAGCATGGGGAAATTTTGGAAAATTTTCCAAATGACCAAAAAGGTGCAAAAATTTGAATTTTTGCCCGCCAACCCGATTTGGCCCTGTTTTGCCCTAAAACTTCAAATGGCCATATCTTTCGATCCAGAGCTCAGTTTTTCACGTTCTTTATATCAATGGAAAGATGGTGAAATTATCTACAAGATTCTAGGTCATTTTTGCATTTTGATGGAGTTTGGAGAGAGAAAATTGAAAAACACCTCTGGCACGTGGTCATGGATAGAAATGACGTTTCAACCACCGTTTTTAATGAAGAATGGCTCGCATTCTCTCCCAGCATGGCTAAAAATGTCAGGGGATGGGTCTGTAAGGATGCCCATGCTATTTTGAATGTGTTTTGGTCAATGGTTGAATCCCTTCCACGTTTTCCCATGTTTCTCTCTCCTGGGCTCGTCCCTTGCACTGTAAAAGCCAGATTTGGCTCATTTTCAAAGGGTTGAACATTTTTTGTGTATTGCAGGTCCCCTTTCTCACCTTGGAAGTGATTTTGGTGGAATATCAGACCTTTTCTAAGAGCTGCAACTTTATTTTTCCTCTCAGGTGTTGTAATGCAAGTGATTTTGATGATTAAAATAACAATACAATATCTGTTCGTGATTAGTTTTCATCCTCTACCATGTTGTTTGGTTAATTTATGATCCTTCATTACAATTATCAGCTTTGTGCATGAGGTTCTTTGTTGCATTTTTATGGATGTGTCAATCAGAGAAAAAAATGCTACCACTCCTTTGGTGCATCACCTATTAGCATTAGTTCTTTCTTTTTGCATTTTCTATCCTTGTCCCTTTGGAATTTAGAGTAGATTTAGAGCCTTTAAAGAAGTTTTATAGCTATATGCACAGACCTTCGAGTTATGAAAATCATATAATATTCTACAATCAAGTGCAATCGGAACTAATAAAGAACTAATCAAGGATACCAGAACAAAATAGGGATGCACCATCTTGCATTAGTGCTTATTGGGTAGAGTCATGGAAGAAGAGTAAAGCTATACCTCTCTCCCCAACACTTGCTCATTAGCATAAGATCACCCAAAAAAATCACGCTATTGGCATGAGATCACCCAAAAACTCACTCTGCAAGCATTTTAGGACATATTTTTATCCTTTGCACTCATTTTTCATCAGTGTACACTTTCCTTTACTACTACTTTTACACACTTTTACATACTTTGATCAAATTTTTCATAAACATGAATTTGAATATTATTTCACTCTTATTTTACAGTCCATCCTTAATACACAACAAAAAGTAGCCTCAAGTACAACAGGTACAAAACAATGCATAAACTTCTCCCTAGGGTCACTTTCCTTTCCTAGTCTTCACACTTCCTTTTCACTCATTCCATGCTTCACTTGCCTCTTTGACATGTTATTGCCATCACACTCTACATGAACAAAAGGTATGCATCTTATAACTAATTTATGTTATTGATTATTCACTCAAAAACATAAATTGGGGAAAATGTAGACACAAGATCATGCACTTGGGTACATTTATAGGTCCTAAAAGAATACTAGCATTTATGTGGTTCCTAAGTAAGAAAAAAGATGGTGGCACCTATCTTTGGCCTCTTGTCTTTGTATTTTTATTTCTCTTTGGTCTTACACACTCTACAACCCAGTGAAACTTTACTTGTTTATCTTTTATGACTTCAAACACCAATGCCCACCAGGACAACGGTTCTAGGATCTCTTCTCCCCGTGTGTGCCCTTGACCCTTTTCTATCTTAATCTCTCCTATTGGGAATATTTTCATGTGTGGGTCAGAATTCTAGTTTTCATTTATATGATTCAAACAAGGGAATCATATAAATTCATAGTTATGTGTTTAAAATGAGGATCAAGCTCTAAGCATTACTATTATCACCTAAGCTTGCATTCATAACACAACTAAATCACTTCAAAGCATCCATTTGACATCCATTCAAGGGAAAAGGGACTGTATATTCTATATACACTACATATGAAGGGAAGTTTATTCTATTCCATCCATACATTTGCATTATCTAACAAATATATCCATTTATCAATTGCAATTTTCATAAGGGCATCCTAGGGAACAATTTCTACACACATACAAGAACTACATGGAGTCAGAGATGTAGTGTAGTACTCAATTGTAAGTTCACTATGTCGAGTGACCATTGGGTTCAATTCGAATCCCCATATTGCATCTTTTTATAGATTTGATGTGGTTTATGGACTTGTGCGGTGAACATCTATTTTTTCGGAGTTATAGGCACCTTGACAATTAAGTAGTGAATGATAGGTGACCAACGAAGAATATTTGTGACACTTGTGTGATACAAGAAAATCAAGTTCTAACCATTTTCATAGTCACGAGCACTCAATAGCAATCTCTTATGCCCAAGCGCCCTTTCCCTAGTGTGGACACCCTTGTCGACATTATCCATAAGCCCCCAAATTTACAAAGACAAGTTCTGAAAATTTTTTACCTCATATTCAACATTTTTCATAGTCCAGAGCACTTCCCAATTGAGAATAAATCAGATAAGTCCCTTTCTCTCTATTTTTTTAGGGTTTCTATTTTCACATGCTTATTTTTTGCATCGCATTGTATCTTATCATCTCTAAAGTATTATTTACATTATTTACTCTGCAATAGGCTTTAATAAAAATTTATTTTTGTTAAATCACAAACCAACTAACCAGGACCTCGTTTGTTAGACATCATATTCTCATTAGATCCATTACCAATACAAATGACTTGAGTTCCAACCACTCACTCAAAAGGGAAAAATATTTGAAATTTATGAACTTTTTGTAGGATATCCCCAACATAATATTTAAATTTTTATTTTTATTTTATTGGAGTTGGAATCAAGATTTTTCATGTAATATTTGAGATGTCAAATGGAAATATCATTAAAAATAATAAATTCACCCCTAAATTTATTTTTGGGTGGGGGGGGGGAATAATTCAAATCTATAAACTTTTAAAAATTTCCATTTATAGCTCTTGTATTTTCAGTCATATGATTTTTTAAAATGTAATTACTCCCAAAAAAACTTGGATCATGAATTTTTTTAATTATTTCTTGACACTTGATCTATCATTGAGTTGAATGGATATGAAATACTTGACCATAGAATCCCAAAATTAGAATCTCAAAATCCTCTGTAAATGTGTTAGCTAAGTAAATCTCCATTGAAGCTTCAAAGTATTGTTCTAAGTAATCTTAATCCTTTGGTATCATAATGGAATAGTTGATATACTTCTATCTAGCCCCAAGAAAATATTAGTGAGTTCCATATATAAATCTACTCCATATCACATAGCAGCATCTATACCGATAGACAAAATCATACAACTAGCGCATATATCTTAAATACATTTATTTAACAAATACTTATTAATATCAATATGAATCTATCATTTTCTTTGAAAATTTTATGTTGTTTGGTGATAAGTATACTCAATCTAACTACAACACTATATTGGAATATAAAAAATGGGGAAGGCTCCAAAATCCATTGTATGTATTACAATTTTTTATTACCTTCTATAAGCAAAAAGGAGATTTGTGTTATGACAGCAAAATGGATGTCAAAATTTAAGATCATCAACTTATTATTTATAAACACAAATTATAGCATGGACCTCCCTCACCTACCATTGTAAGACACCTACCAACATAAAAAGATAGAAATATTAGGGCAACCTAGAATGGATGGTGGCATCGAAAATAGGTTGTTAGCTTGTGTTGTGGAATAAAACATAAACTCTCCTATACATAATTCATCACACATGGGATGAGTTTAGAGTAATAATTCCAACTTGAAGGTGATTCCTTTAATACTTAAAGGGATTCATACTTTTGGAAGGGAATATTATCCCATAATAATGCATTAATGCACATCCATTATACATTTGCATCCTCTTATGTGGTCCCCACATTTCAATGAAAAAAATCACTTGAACAAAAATATTTTGAAAATATGTAGTGTGCATTTCAAACACTCATTAAAAATACATAGTGTTTTTCAATAAATCATGTGAAATGTCACTCATAATTCAAACACTTAGCCTCCTTTTCTAACTACATAACTTTACTAATATGAATGAATAGTGATACATCTAATCAATTTTTATTGTAGACATTGAAAAGTAAATCACTTTTTGACTTATGTGACCCTTGAAATATTGTCAATCTTATGAATGATATGAATCAACATAATTATGTTTTATTGGGAGAATAACTTATGCCCATGCTTTTAACCAAACCATATCCACACATCCTTCATACACTACCCCATAACCTAATATCCACATGAGAAATTTTGAAATGTGAAATAAGTGCAATCATGAAAACCTTAGATTACCCATAGTAGTGACACTTATGCAATAATATTCACTTCCCTTTAAAATAACCATTTTCACTAGTTCAAAATTTTAAAATGATTATCTATGGAATCTTACCTTACTCTCACATTCATAAAGGGTAAATCATATATGATTTTAGATCTTCATTGAATGTTTTCTTTGATGTCGTCAAATATTTTAAGAGTGATTTGAATCAAAATCATTTTGGTTACACATGGGGTCCTAGGTTGGTTTGTAAACATGCAAGTGAAAGTGTCACTATCTCCACTCGAATCAAACCCCACCAAGAGTACAAGGCCTTCATCTTGCCTCCTTTGAACCAAATACAATTTTTATGACCCACCATAGAAGTAGGGTATGTGTGTTTGATGTGTGAGTAGAGATTCACCTAGGTTGAATATGTGCCCTAAAATTGATAAAGTACGGAGAGTCGTCCTCCCCCTTAAAAATTCAAAAAAAAAGGACAAGGGCACATGAGTTTTATATGATAAATCTCATAATTACATATTAATATTTTGAACTCGCTAAGTATTGTATAGTGTATAGTGTATGATCTCGTGGACAACTAATTTTTGTACAAGTGCAATCCTTACTTGTAAAATGTATTATTCTAGGGTATTTGTGTCTTTGCTAATTATTGGTCCATATTAAGTTCTTATTTGCATGTTTCCTTATTTTCTTAGTATTCTTTGTTGTGTTCGTTTGTTTTCTATCTCATATTTATCTCTCTTTCCTCTTTTTCATGGTGTTTAAATTGTTTCAAGAAAAACAATACCATATAGTCTTGGGGCCCCAAAAAAATCATATTGATTAAATTTTGTGGTCTTTCGTTGTGTTTGTCCTTCTAACCCTTATTCGAGTCTTTTGGTTTTTTGGCCTTATTTATCAATTTTTCCACCCATTTTGTTTCATATTGCATGCCAATAGGGTCTTAATTTGAAGTTGATAAGTCTGTAAATACATTGGTGCATGATTACATTTAGGACATCATGTGATCGAGTAATCAATCGATAAATCCTCATTGTGAACTCAAAGAATTTAGAGCTAGACCATATATAATAATTTATATATGTAATAAGCATTCATTCTAGTACCAAAAAATTATATAGAGTAGGCATTGCATATATTGTAATTGATGGCTGAATCACATAGTACTTGGCATTTTATATTTGATATTGTGAACCATTGAGGGTGTTGATAAATATTCAATGCTTGAAATCCCTACTAACAATGAGGTTTTACATGCTCTAAAATTTTCTCAACTATTTTACTATAACTACGACTCATCCATGTCATGTGTCCCTAAAATAAGGATTTACTCATGTCTAAAACTCCTAGTTTAGAGATTCAAACTTCAAAGTAAGGTAAGTCCATGGTGTAACAAATAGTTCTTTCCATGGTCATAATTTGATGTCTTGTATAGTTCCTCTCCTAGTACATAACCCTGTTCTTTTCCCTTGACCTCATCACCACTTTTAAGCCTTATTACAACCTTTCATTATTTTTTATTTCTCTATGTATTTGCTTGTTTGTACTTTTCATGATGTCCTTAGTTGGTATTTGTATGGCGTGTTGACCTTATCCTTCCTCAAAGTCTTCCTATTATGTGTGTTGAGTTGGGTTCGTGGTGGATCTTTGTAATGTTCATTTCTAATAAGGGTGTCATTTGGCTATAGACACAAAATCATGCACATACTACTATATTACTATGTCAGCAAGTATGTTATTATATATCTGGATCTTGAGTGAGAAAAGTATTCACTAGTGACACATCCCCTTGTTCATCCCTTTATTTTCATTGTCTTATTTTGTATTGCTCTTCTATATCTCTGCTATTTATTTTACACATGTCACTCCCACACCTTTTTCGGGTAGGTCACAGGATCCCTTTCAATAAGTATTTTCACATCTGTCATCATTTTCTTTAGGACACTAGTGGCCATCCTAAACACTAGCTCCCAGTGCTTATGTCTAGATTTTGGTGCTTTTGTCCTACTTATTTCTTTTTCTTTTTTTGACATTTTGGGTCAATATTTTCAGATATATCACCCTTATCTCGAGGTCCTAGTTGGCATGTCATGTCACTAGTGTTGAAATTCAAACAATAGATCCCTATATATACAAAACATACATACCATTATAAGGGGATGGTAATTATCAAAGGGTTATCTATTTACAAGGGACTACATTCCTTGGGTTGTTTATTTTGCATACATTGCATAGGAGCGGGAAGTTAATAATTCCATCTACACATTTGCATTCCATCTAGCGAGATCCTGTTATCTTGGCATCATTGGCACAAGGGAAACCTAAGGACACTATTACACACACAAGAACATAGAACTACATGGAATTTGAGATGTAGTGTAATACTCGATCATAACTTCACTGCCATGGGTGACTTTAGGTCAGTCTAACTCCCCATTTTGCATCTTCCTTTTTAGGATTTGATGTGTTTTGGGGTTGTTTAGGTAAATATTGTTTTGCAAGTTATATTTGAATTCGGTGTTCAACTAATGACATACGGGTGATTGAGAGTGAAAGTTTTTGACACTTACACAACACCATAAATTTTAGGATCTAAATCCCTCCATAGTCACAGTGCCCGAGAGAGGGTCTCTAGAGGCCAAGTGCCCTAGCCCTAATCTAGGAACCCATGTCCACCCATACTAGAAAAATATGAAATTTTCTAAGTGGCATTGTGGTAGTCTACCATTTCTGTTCATCAAGTATTTCAACATAAAACACTTCGAGATCAAGTGAATATCGGATAAGTCACTCTTATTTCTTTATTGCACTTAGGGTTTGGTTACTTTATCAAGTTATTTTCTTATATTGTATCATTGATTTATTGTGTATGACTCTAAAATTATAGATTTAATATTCATATTTTATTAAATAATTTAGTGAACCCATCCATAGTCGAACTCATTTCCTATAATCCCCATTGTTAAAAATCAGTCTTCTTCTCCTAAGAAAATTATGCGTCATGTTAGTTTGAATCATATCCTTGATGAGGTTGTTATAGTTGAGCTTGCTTGCTCTTCATCGCTATGCTCAACTTGATAACAATGTTCAAAGAAATCTCCTTGCACATCAACATCATATTCCCACTAGCACTAATAATTATGGCCTTTGCATAGTATCACCTAAATAAAAATTTACTCAAGCTTTCTTTGTTCTTCCATAGGGTCTCATGTTTTTGTAGATTCTTCTCCTTTTATTGACATATATGCTAATGTTATTATAGATCATGTGCTTGGTGACATGTTTACTTCTATAGATGCAAATAAATCCATTTCTAAAGATGCAAATGAACATGTACATGATGTTGTTTCCCATCATAATCAAGATGAATCTAAAGCTTTATCTCATGCTTCTTTTATTTCTGAAAATGATTCTAATGATTCCAATAATACATCTCATGCTAGTGATAGTCTAGAAGAAGTGATTGCTTGTGAAAATTGGACTGATAGTGATATAGAATATATTTATGATCATGATCATGATCATGTTAGTGAGGATGTTACTTCTCTCGGGGTGATGAATGTGAAATTTCCACCCCATTTTCTTATACCTCTAATATTTCTTCCAACATCATTTATGATAACTCTACTCCTTTCATTATCCCTCCTTTCATTGTGACTCTTGAGTCTACATCTAGTGTTTCTATAGAACCTCCACGTTCTTTACCTCCTCCTTATTCATTCCATCAACGCACCTCTCATAGTCTCACTATAAGTTCCATTTCACATTCCTATAAAGTATCCATGTTCTTCACATCCTATTGGGGTTAGTCCAAACAAGTTGTACATATATATATATCGATTTAAGCATACTGAAGCAATAAACATGGAAATAACCCACAAAAGAAAATACACAAGATATAACGTGGTTCACCTAGTGTGGGCTACGTCCACCAAGAAATAACCAATATATTATTCTAGAGGATATACAATTGAAGATATATAATCTTCCACACCTTACATGATGTACAGTACTTTTCCTCTCACAAGCTTCTTTAAGCTCTCTCCAAGAATTATTTCTTACAATAATCACTTCCTTAACCTCTAACCCTAGTTTTCTAGCTTATATAAGCCTATACAAAATTAGGGCACTTTAGAAATACATTTACAACCATTAGATAACCTTTTAATCAAATATTAGATCTAATCCTACATTCCAATAAAACCGTTTCATGCGCAAGGTCCGATGTCAACGAGTTGGTTTGCTAGGTAACCCGGCAATAGACTCAGCGGTCACTAACCGATGTCGATTACTATGTAAACCTTCAAGTTATAAATAAGCTATCTATGAAGCAATTCATCTCCACAATCTCAACAATCTCCCACTTGGAGATAAATTTCTGCACTATACCACATAGCTCCATCCTTGGATCCTTTCCTTGGTTTGTTTCTTCCTCTTCAAGTTTCAAACTTGAAGACCAAAAAAAAATTAGTGTAGCTTCAAATTCTCCTTTGCCGATGGATTTTTAGCATATATTTAGGGTTCTCATTCGTATGAATTTTCTTCAACTTCGTTTTCTATCCTCCAACACCTATAGTATGAAGTGATATCTAAACTGAATGTGTTTCATTATTGAATGAAACGTTGAGTTCTTTGCCAGATGAATCACACTTTGACTATCACTGTACAATATGTAATCATCTTGCTCCTTTCCCAACTCTTCCATGAACCTACTCATCCATATCAACTCTTTACTATCCTCTATAGCTGCAACAAACTCATCCTCTATAGTATACAAGGCCACACCTTCTCCAATATTGAAATCCAACTAAATGTTGTCCCACCTACTGTGAATACATATCTAGTGGTGCTTCTCCTACCATAAAAATATCTAGCCATAACTAAATTAAAATAGCCACAGAAACAATTATCGACCCTCCATAGCATAACTCCATGTCGATGTCCCTCTAAAAATATGAGTATCCATTGGACTTCTTTCGATTTCTATTTTCCACGGATTGGCCATAAATCTACTCACAACTCTCACTTCTTGTGCAATGTCTGGTCTGGTACAAACTATAACATACATAAGACTTCCAATTGTTGAAGCATATGAAACTCATTTCATGTACTCAACCTCCTCATGTGATGTAGGAAACTGATCTTTGCTCAATTTAAAGTGTCCAACCATAGGTGTACTTATAGGTTTTACATCCTACATTTTGAATCTTTTCAACACCTTATTGATATAATCCTCCTGAGATAAATACAATTTCTTGTTCTTCCTATCTCTATGAATTTACATGCCAAGGATTTTCTTTACAACTCTTAAATCCTTCATTCAAAATGTGTGAGATAACTTTTTCTTAAGCTCACCAATGTCCTGCATACTACATCCTACAATAAGAATATCATCCACATACAGTAACAAAATAATATAGCTTCCATTTTCAAGCTTCTTGAAATAAACACAATGGTCATATTCACATCTCATATAATCATGCTCATGCATAAAACTATAAAACCTCATATACCATTTCCTTGGAGCTTTTTGAGCCCATACAAGCTCTTTTTCAACTTGCACACAAGTTTCTCCTTACCCTTGACTTCATAACCAAGCAGTTGTTGCATATATATCTCTTCCTCCAAATCACCATGAAGGAAAGTCATCTTAACATCAAGTTGTTCTAAGTATAAATATTATATTGCAACCAAACTCAAAGCAATGCGGGTGGAAGTCATTTTCACTACGGAGAAAATATCTCACCAAACTCAATACCGGTTTTTGTGTAAACCCTTTTACCACAAGCCTTGATTTGTATCTTTTCTGTCCAACCTCTTCATCCTTGATCATGTAAACCCATTTATTCTGTAATGTACTCTTACCTGTTGTCAACTTGACCAAATTCCATGTCGATTCTTTTCCAAGGAGTCCATATCCTCATCCATTCCATGCTTCCACTCCACGTGGGTATCCTATTGCATTTCTTCTTCAACAATTTTCGGCTCACCACTATATGTCAATAATAGATAAAATAATTAAGGAGTAAATATTTTTGGAGGTTTACTTGCTCTTTGAGACCTTCTCACATAAATTTGGGGTGCGTGAGGCTCATTTCGAACCTCCTGAAATTTGTGTCCACTCTGAGCTAGTATTGACGTTTGGTCCTGCTACTTTCGACGTATTCCTGCTCCTTCCAACACTTGGTCACCCTAAACGACGTCATTACTTGTGGAATTTTGTTTGAAATATGAGAATTCATTTTCTTCCAAAAATCTTCACTTGGTTCATTCTTGGGTACCAAAACCGGATCCATGTACATTCTCTTTTCATTCCAATAATTGTTCTGACTCTTAACAATCTTAGCATCTTCTAAATCCCAAAACTAGAATCAAAATCACCATAACCATAACAAATGAAAGTGCATCTCTTGGATTTAGCATCTAATTTCTTCATATTTTCTTTATCAACATGCACAAAAGCTTCAACCAAAACTCTAACAAAGGAAAGATATTACTCTTTTCCAATCCAAGATTCTTCTAGTATTCCACCATTTAGTGCACTTGAAGGGCCGATGGATTAAATATATCGTTATAACTATTACTTCGCCCAAAAATGCAAGGGTAATCTAGCATATATCATCATCCTTCTTGCACATTCCATAATAGTTATGTTCATTCTTTCTACTACTCCATTCTCCTCTGGAGTTCTAGGAACCATTCTTTCTCTACGTATTCCATTAACTAGAGATTAATATTTGAAAACCTTTTTGTAGTACTCACAAACCATTGTCGATCTAAGGAACTTCAACTTTAAATTAGTTCCATTTTCCACAAGGGCTTTCCATCTTTTAAAAGTCTCAAAAACATCATATTTACGTTTTATACAATAAACCCATACCTTTCTTGTGGCATCATTAATGAAAGTCACATAGTATTGGGATCCTCCATGAGAAGCTAGTTGGGTTGGTCCCCACACATCTGAGTGCACAATCTCCAATAGTTGATTTTGCCACATGCTTGCACATGAATCAAGTAGATAACACAAAAAAGGAATAAGTAATACAAGTAGACAAATACAATGTTGGTATTTTCTTGTCTCTTGCCATAACAAGAGCTCCCTTGGAAACTTTCCAAGAATTGACTATGAATGTAACCATGTAACCAACTTCACCTAGTTGTCTAACAAAAATTAGATTTCTCCTAAGGCTTGGCACATGCCTCACATCTTTCAATACCCATGTATTTCCATTCTGCAATTTAAGATGAACTTCACCTTTACTAGTAATATTTTATGGTTCATCATCTCCTAAATAAACATGCTCAAAATTACCCTGGACATAATTTCTCAAATAAACCTTATTAGGGGTAGCATGGAAAGAAACTTCTGAATCTAAAACCCATGATTCTATTTTATTATCCAAGGAGAGAATAAGGGCATCTTGCATTACCTCTATTGCTACATTTTCCTCTTTACCTTTCTCTAGAACATTCTCTTTATTTTCCTTGAACCAACAATCGTTCTTTGCACGTCATTTCTTTCCACAATTCTAGTAGGTTATTCCTCCACCTCAGGATTTAGATATGACACTCTTTGAATTTGATTTTGCCATTACTCTTGTTATTGATCTCTCCTTTTACCTTCCTCTACTTTCTACATTCAAAGCATTCCCAAATGATGATTCTCCTCAACTTTTCTTGCATATTTCTTCATTTATAATTATACCAACCACATCATAACAATTCAAAATATTAGTTGGAAACATTGAATTACTAATAGCCATTACCAAATCATCCCAACTATATGGCAAATAACACAAGAATAACAATGCTTTCACTTTATCCTCAAAATGGATATTTACCAATTTTAATTGATTTACAATAGAATGGAAATCATTCGATGATTAGACATAGATCTACCTTCTTGCATTTTAGAATTAAACACTTTCTTTAGCAAATACAATTTATTTTATGCACTTGGTTTTTCATATAAATTAGCTAAATATTTCATTAATTCTATCGTGGTTTTTGCTTATGTTATATTCAAGCAACATATGCTACCAAGTTCAATCTTATAGATCCTGGAGCCTTTTTGTCAAGAATCTTCCATTCTTCATCACATCTTTACGAGACCTTTCCTTCTCATCTAACGGTAAGTATAAATCTTTCTTATACGATAATCCTCCACCTACATCTTCCATAGATGATAATTACGGCCTTCAAATTTCTCCACTTTGTATTTTCTATCTTTTGTCATTATTGTGCTCCCACTCAATCAAAAATGCCTTTTGAGTAAATCTATTAGCACATAATACCCTCAAGCAAATCTCTCGATACCAATTGTTAGGGTTATTCCAAACAGTTTTGATGATATATATCAAATTTAAGCATATAAGCAATAAACACATAAACAACCCACAGAAGAAAATACAAAAGATATAATGTGGTTCATCAGAGTGTGGACTACGTCCACCAAGAAATAGACAATATATTATTCTAGAGGATATACAATTGAAGATCTACAATCTTCCACACCTTACACGATGTACAGTAATTTTCCTCTCACAAGCTTCTCTAAGCTCTCTCCAAGAATTCTTTCTTACAATAATCACTTCCTTAACCTCTAACCCTAGTTTTCTAGCTTATATAAGCATATACAAACTTAGGGCACTTTAGCAATACATTTACAACCATTAGATCACCTTTTAATCAAAGGTTAGATATAATACCGCATTCTAATTAAAAAATTCATGCACAATCAACTGATTTCAATTACCACGACCCGATGTTGGTTGGTCTTCTAGGTAATCGACGTGGTTAACCAAATGATGTTGGTTCTGACTAAACACCGCAAGTTGTAAATAAGCTATCTCAGGCAACAATTTAGCTCCACAATTTCAACATCTCCTTCCACATCCACTATTCCTTCTCAATTTCCTACGATCACTCATAATGGAAAACTTTAACTACTCAATGTGCCTCTTCTTTCACCCACCATTCCATCACATTATATCTTATCACTCATGCATGTTGTTGGCGAGTTAAAATCTCAAGTTTAATCTCTTACTATAGAAAGTAAATCCTATTATGCTTCTATTGACAATAATTGTCTTTGTGGAAATATTATTCGAAAGAAAATTCACAACTTAACTTTTCCTAAGGATTTTATCATTCCTACTTTCTCTTGTTTTGATGGTATTAACAATCCTTATTTGCATCTAAAGCATTATTATCTAGTTATGGCATCCTATTCTAATGATCGATTATTACTCAAAAATTTCATCATCGTCTTGTCGATGATGCTCTCCAATGGTGATTTGTAAACCTCAAACTTTGGAAATTTACAAAACCACAAAAAATGGTGATCTACTTCTAATTATTGAAAATGACAAAAATGAAGTTAGTGAATGATTATTTGGTACCTAGAATTATTTGTAGTGAAAGATAAATAACTCAAACCAATGCAACACATAGATTTTTATCCTGAAACCCCCAATTTGAGGGAAAACTAGTTGGGAAGAGAAATTACTCTTTCTTCCCCATTAGTGTTTTCCAATTCAAATAAAGATACAAATTATAATAAGATGAAGGGAAATTAATAATGTGAACACTTCCCTTCGGTACTTTCTTTCTCTATTCTCACACACCTTGCTTCTACAATCCAATTCTATCACTGAATACTTCTTGCTCACTTCTCCCATGAATCGTTGATCAAATCCACTTTCTCTCCATGTATTTATAGTTGCTTCTCATGTCCTCATATGCACTGGAGAATGAGAAGGGTCATACAGAGGAAGAGACATAGTCTAGACGCTCCAAATATGTGATTGTTCATGGATCTTTTATTTTTTCATCCATTAGTGATAGGATTCCTAGTGTCCGAAAATCGACGGCCACGTAACCACCGTTTCATGAAAGAGGTAGTTACGTAACTTTTAAGGCGATTACATAACCTACATTCGAATAGAGGGGTGGTTACGAACTTTACAGATCTTTATGCATTTTGATAACGTTTCCTTCTGGTATTGGTTGTTTTTTATGAAGTAGTGTTCTTTTAGATCCCTATGGATCACACCTCCCCTACTCAGAGGATTTTGGTCCCACAAAAGCTTAGTAGGGGAGTAAATGAGGAAAAATTCCCTCACTTACTCCTTCAAGTACCACCGGATTGCCTTCGTGGATTCCCTTTTAGTCCAACTGTCGGGACTCGTGGACCTCTCTCTTGTCTCTCGATCTTTTGATATAAAGCACTACTTTCTCCTCCAATTCACATTGTGAATCCAAGACGCAACATTCCATGGAAGGTAACAACGATACTATTCTCCTTCGTTAAGTATGGATGGCTCATATAGGTTTAATTTCTCACAATTTACTACTGAGTACATTCACATGAATGGTGGCAAATCAAGCTCAATGCATTTTTCTCGTGAACCCGATCCAATATGGTGAAGGGTCCATACCATAGTGGCTTGAGTTTCCTTTCTTGGCCTTGTAGTCTCTCCTTTCTCAAGTAAAGCCAAACTTTATCTCCAACATGAAGTTTGTGTTCCCTCCTATGCTTTAATCATTCCTATCCTCAAACTTGGCTTGAGATTTATCTAATTGTTATTTTACCTTTAGATGTATTTTACAGATCCTCTCAATGAATTTTGTTGCTCTAGTCATCTCTCAATCACGTATCTCATCTTATTCCTCGCTTCCCAACTACTATGTCCATGTGATTCATAGGTAGATATCCTAATCATGCTTTAAATGGTGATTTCATAGTGGATGTGTGTACCGTTTGGTTATAGGAGTGTTGAATGTAGTCTAAGGACTCATCCCAAGGCCATGGATATTTGCTATTATATCCTCTAATCATTTGTACCAAATTCCCATTCACCACCTCTATTTTTCTATCTTTCTATAGATGGAAGGTTGTGCTCCTCTATAACTTGGTGTCCATCTTATCCCACAAAGTAGTCCAAAACTTCCCCAAGAACCTAGAATCTCTATTAGAAACAATAGAATTCGGCAAGCCAAAATGCACCCATGCATTAGAAAAGAAAAGTTCAGCTTATTTCATATGCTTTTATTGTGTTTTTACATTCCATGAGAACACACGTTTTACTAAATATATCTACAACAACTTATAGATGATTATGTTCATGTTTATACATACGTAGTCCTCCTAAAAATCCATAGAAATATCTTCCCAAGGACAAGTAGAACCAGTAAGGGCATATATAAACCTTCCTTCCTAATTTTAGGCTTGCTTGTACATCATAAATTACATCCTCTTATGAATTTAGATAATTCCTCTTACATATTGGGACAATATACATACCTTTACAAGTGGGTTATGGTATTCCCAACACCAAAATGTCCTGCTAATTTCGAGGTATGTGTTTCCCTCATCAATAGAATCCTTTCTTCTTTTGGCACAAAAATATTCCCCTACTAGTAGAGAATCCCATCCTTGAGATAAAAATCTTCAATACCCATCTTTCAAGCCCCTTTAGACTACAACTGTTGATATGTCACCCCAAAATCCTTGTCTTAAGCATATGCCTCTCTGTAAGCATCCTTTGTGAAGCGATAAAATGAGAGATAGTGGCCAAACTCGAGATTTTCTCCTATGTGGGTGGCCTAGACAACATGTTTGCCACCAAATTTTTGCTACCTTTCTTATACTTGATCACCAAATGGAATTGCTAAATGAATCCCATCTATTTGTAATGCCTTGTTTGCTGCTGATTTAGATTGTTCTTACAAATACTAGAGAGGTTTGTGGTTAGTGTGCACAATAGTTTCTTTACCCAAAAATTAATGTTTCCATTTCTTTATTGCCTAAACTAGTGCATACATTTATTTATCATACACGGAATATCCCTTAATTACTGAAGTGAAAGTTTCTGAATGATAACATTCTGGATTACCTCCTTGTAATAACACTTTGTCCCATAATATATTCACTAGAATTTGTCTCTACTTCAAAGTATTTCTACAATTTAGGAAGAAAAAGTAATCTTGGAGCATGAATAATTTTGTATTTCAATAACTCAAAATCCTTATATTGTTCCTTACCCCAGTCAAAATCCTTACTCTTTGTGGTCGTTGTGTGTAGAGGTGTTGTAATAATGGAGAAGCCTGGAATGAACTTCCTCATATATTGTACTACTCCCATAAAACTTCTGATATATGTGGCTCTCGTTGGTGTAGGCTAATTGGTGATGGCTTCCACCTTCTTTGGATCCACTCATAGCTCTCCTCCTCCAACCATGTGCCCAAGATAGACAAGTGATTGTTTGGAAAATTCACACTTCTTCATATTACATAGCATTTTTTCTCCTTGAGAACTTGCAAGACTTGTTGTAAATGTGTTAGATGTTCCTCCCATGTGGCACTAAAAATTATAATATCATCTAAATATACAATGACACATGAATCTATGAATTCCCGCAATACATCATTCATCAATCTCATAAATGTAGTGGGTACATTACATAAACCAAATGGAAGTACTAACCACTCATACAAACCATGTTTTGTTTTAAAGATAGTCTTCCATATATCCCCTCCTTCATTCTAACTTGGTGATATCCAAACTTGAGATCCAACTTCATGAATAAATTTTCGTATTGAGGTTAGTCCAAGAGATCATCTATGAGTGAGAGTGGATATTTATTCTTTGTGGTAATATTATTTAAAGCGAGGTAGTCGATGCACATTCTCCAAGAACCATCCCTCTTTAGCACCGTCACAATAGGAGAACCGCATGGCAAGGTGCTTGAGCATATTACCCCTTAGTCTAATAGATCTTGGAGTTGTTTCTTTAATTTTTTACTCTCCAAGAAGGATTTCCTATACAACCCGATATTGGGTAGATGGGACTCTATCAATTCTTGAATCTCATGCTCTACCTCTCGCACTGCAGGTAACCCACTAGAAGTTTGAAATACTTCCTAAAAGAATGAATAATGATATCCAAATCCTTCATCCCATGATTAGAAATATCTAAAATTCTACCCCATCTTTCAATAAAAGTAAACAAAACTGATTATGATTTTCTTGAATTAGTCTCTTTGCTTGGTTAGCACTTACCATAGTAATCTTTGTCTTACATTGGTGTGCCCAGATGTTGTAATTGATTCCATCCTTGATCCATTTTTATTAGTTCTCCCTTCTCATGAATATATAATCCACAATCTGAGACTCCCGAAAATAACATTAAATGCATCAAAGTGGAATGACATCAACCTTTAATGCATCTATATACTGAGAATTTATCCCAAACTTGAACTTACATCTCCTTGTTACCTAAATTTCTACACCTTTATTCACCCATCCCAAAGGATAAGGATGTGGATGCTCATAAGTTTCAAGACCAAGTTTCTTTACAAATGCATCAAAAATCAAAGTACATTGAGAACCAAGTATCAACCAAAGCGATTACCTTAGTTCTCTTGATTTGGATTTTCATATAAAATAGCTTATTCATCTCTTCCTCTTCTTCCTAGCTATTCATGTTGATGGTTGTTCATCCAAGCCTCTCGTCTACATAATAATCATCCTCCATTTCTACCTCCCCATTTATATTTACAAATTTCATAGTTTTATTTGAATCCTTGGTTCGAGTTCTTCATATGCGATTCGGATGTAACTTCCACATGTAGCGTCAAGTATAACCATTGATATCACAATTCTTACAAAATTCTTATGATATTTATAAGTATTCAAAGTAGTGGTGGTATGTTTACCTTTCCCTTTCCATTTATCTTTGTTAATTGTATTTCCCTTCTCTTTCTTTGGTTGATTTGTTGATTTATTTGCCTTTGACTTTGCTTCTCCTTGCTTCTTCCCATCATCAATATAATAGGCTTGAACATATGATTCATTGAGAATCTTGGGCTTCGTGGGGAGGATCTTCCTTCGAAGGTGAGTGTGAAGTCCTACCAAATACTTGGTCAAAATATCATCATCCTCTAATTCCATATTAATCAATATGGCTTGTCTTTGAAACTCCGTAGTGTAATCCTGCACACTTTGACCACTTCCTTGTCTAAAATAATGTCATTTAATAATTTGTTCGATCTTATGGCGAATAGGATAAAACTAGCTCTAAGTAATTCCTCGAAACCCTCCCAATATTACAATAGGATGTTTCTTCTTCTCACAAGTGGCTAGATGAGTTTCCCACTAAACCAAAGCATGTCCTTCCATTTTGAGATGTGCAAGGGTGATCCATTGTGCCTCAGTAACATCATGAACACTAAAGTAAACCTCCAAGTGTTTCAACCATTTATCAAGTGATTTTGCATCTACTTGTCCTTCAAATATTTTTATCTCAACCTTAGTTTCAAATTTAAAAGTAGCATGTTCAAATTTTACATTTCTAATTAGAGTTTCTTCTTCACGCTCTTCCAATTCTTCTTCCTCTTCGTGGCTCTTTCCTATGCAAAGTTTTTGGAAAAACCTCGAACCATTGAGTCCATGGAATCTTGCTTAACTAAAGCCATCTTTTTCTTATTTAAATTTTTTTGTTGGTGTCTATACAACCTAGCCATCATGGTTTCCAACATCTCAATTCTACGGACCAAGTTCTCTTCCTCCATTTGATCTTTGACTTTTTATTTCCACTTCTTTGTAGATATGTTTAGATCGCAAGGTAAAACTTCTTCGCCTTTAGACCTTGTCACTATCATACAAATCACAAGAACAAATACCACACAAATTCTAGAAAATTATCAACTCGATACCAAAATGATCTCGTGGAAATTTACAAAAACCACAAAAATATTCTACTTCCAATTATTGAAAATGAAAGAATATGAAGTTAGTGACTGATTATTTGGTGCTTAGAATTATTTTCAGTGAAAGAGAAAGAACTTAACCTAATGCAACACAAAAAAAATTATCCTAGGAACCCCAATTTGAGGGAAAACCAGTTGGGAAAGGAAATTTCTCTTTCTTCCCCTTTTGAATTGACCAATTCAAATAAAGATAAAAATTGCAATAAGTTGAAGGGAAATTAACAATGTCAACACTTCCCTTCTATACTTGTTTGCTCTATTCTCACACACCTTGCTTCTACAAGCCAATTCTAGCACTGAAGACTTCTTTCTCACTTCTCCCATGAATCAATGGTAAAATCCACTTACTCTCCATGTATTTATAGTTGTTTCTCATCTCCTTCCATGCACTTTGAAAAATGAGAAGGGTCGATGAGAGGAAGAGACATAGTCTAGATGCTCCAAATCCGTGAATGTTTGTGGATCATTTATTTTTTTTCCATTAGTGACACGGCGGCTAGTGTCTGGGAGATCGATGATTACGCAGCCACCATTCTATGTAGGAGGTGGTTACGCAACCGGGGGGGTGGTTACGCAATCACTACTCTACACAGAGGGGTGGTTCTGTAACTTTACAATCTGCTCTACATTTTGATAACTTTTCCTCTTGCAGTCTTGGTTGTTTTAATGAAGTAGTGTTCTTTTAGATCCCTATGGATCAAATGGTATACACATTTTCCTTTTGGGTCTATTAGCACATATTATGATATGGAATATGCTTTTCTTAGGAGATTCATGCTTAACAATGGTCCTAGAATTACTCATGATCACTTACCTAGCTTACATCAAGGAAAGAATGAACCTATATTAGATTATATTTTATGCTTCAATTCTTGTATGCATCAATTATTATTTCAGCTTGATTGATTTATAAAAGTAATTTATCTTTTTCATGGCTTGATTCCTACATTTAAAGAAAAATTACAATATGATACATGTGAATCATTTACGCTTTTATGCTATAGAGTTATTGATCTAGAAAAATATTTGATTGTTACATGTGTTATAGATCCTCCTTATATTGCTTCTACTTATTCATCATCTAAGGATTCTTCTCCCCTTCCATATGTTGATTTTCCTCTTATATCTCTATCCCACCAACTCATAAGCATATTGTATCTTTTCCACCACTTCAAAGATCCTCCATCTCCTCCACCAAGTTGATCTCCAACAAAGACTTCTTCATCTTTGACTCGTGAGACATTTCACTTCTCACATGGTGTTAAGCCCTATGATGTGCTATGTGCCTTTCTTAATAAGAGTCTAATCCACTCTCCATCTAATCAAGCATCATCCTCCTCATCACTTTCATCGCCGTCGATCTCCCATCTCATTATAATTTTAAGCGCATTAATGTCCATCGGGATAATGACTATTGTGCTTTACGTAAAAAATTACAACTTGAAGATCGAGGTGTCATTTCCTCTCTCTCTCTCTCTCTCTCTCTCTCTCTCTCTCTCTAAGTGAGCGGTATTTTTCTCTATTCCACATAAGTGTGCTTCCACTTCAATTCACTTGTCTTCATTACCCACTTCTAAGGTCGTCATTCATACACCACCTAAGATCATTCTTCATTCGTACCCTCCACCTAGCTCATCCATCGCAACACCATCTCACCATACTACTTCTCCTTGGTTGCCTAAGTCATTATTATTTGTGCTTCTTTCCACTACATATCCATCTATTCAGTTTGGTTCTTAAACTTATGTTATTCTGCTTCACATGCTTATGCCATCCCTCATAAGCCTCTCAATCTCACGTAGGTGATTGCTATGTGATCACCTCACTTCCCAACAACACACTCATGTTTTCAAGGTTCTTACATGATTGTTGAAGGATCTATTACAAAATGAACCTCACATCACTCTCTCTTTATGTGTTGCATTGCATATTCTATCTTTCTCGCATGCACTATTGTTGGCGAGGAAATTTATTGGGTGGACAAATTTGTGAATTCCATGCCAATGCTCTAGGAATATAAGACCCTCTACTTAACCGGTGTAGATGCCATGTATGCATGCACGAGAAAGCATGGATTTTTGTGGTGGCCTTTCGACCGGGATCCAAAGGGGCACTCCACTGACCCTGTGGAAAATTCTTGTAGTAATCTGCAAGGGGAGAATTTTCTATGAAGGTGGGAAAGGGAGTGAGAAAATAGGTAGGAAAAATAATGTTGCAGGTAGAAAATCATATTCTTACACGCACTAGTTAGAAACTTCAACACATGCATTTATGAGAAGAAACAACCCTGTAAATGGCAACAAGATGAGATAAGATTGTAAATCAAAGTTTCTAAAATATCCTCATCAAAGAGGCTAAAAAATACTTCTTCTTGTATTGATGCTTAAACAAAAATTGTACATAATTTGTGAATGGAAGAAATTTGAGAATGAAGGAAAGTAGAAGAAAATGGCTATTTCCTTTGCTTTCTCTAAGTATAATGCACTCGTGAGTTTACAAGATCAATTTCCAACTTCACAATGGCATGAAGAAGCCATTAAATATCTTACAAGAAACGGTTACAACTTCTTCTTTGTTATAAATAAATGGTTTACAATCTTTCCAATCATTCGCATCCGTTCGTATTCTTTATTTGTGAAGAAATGCTAATGGCGAGAAAAACCAAACTATTCATAATGCAGTCATTACACTCGCTTTGTAAATTTGAATTTGAACCGCTTCATCTTGCCTTTGAAAATTTAACCCCGATTCATCCACATGGGATAAATTTATTGGAGCGAGCGTGGATGATACTTTTTGCATTTTGTGACTTTATTGAGATTTGGCATTTTTTACATTTTTGTTCCACTCACCCGCTTTTGATATGGTCTTGACACGTGGCCTTACTTGAGTGGAGACAGAGTCATGGGTAACTTTTATAATTTTACAATTTTTTAATACGGGCTCAAAAATACAAATTTCTCCGTCGGCCTGCCTCCCCACTTTGACCTTCAATGTGGACTTAATATTTGACTTTTCCTCATAAAGCATGATCGGGCTACGGGTCACTTTATAACTTTTAGCCCTTTTTACAAAAATGCTCAAAACCTCAAAGTTCTCCTCCAACCCACTTCCAATGGCCACTTTATCTTTACCAAAAGAAGGATGAAATGTCACTAGGGAAGCTGACACTGCAAGAGAATCAGCCTTTTCATTTTGTTCCCTTGGAATAGATTTAATGGAAAATGCATCAAAAGATTCAATGCAGTCCCACACTTTGTTTCTATAATGCCGGAGTCTTGGATTCTTCACCTGACATTGTTGGCGGACCTACTTCACCCGACATAGGTGGGAAAGGGAGGGAAAGGGAGTGAATCTAGTGTAGTATTGTACTCTCATTCTAAAGATTTGTACCCATTTGCTTTGCAAAGTAATTTTATAATAAAAATAACATTGCAAAGTATGTTATTTTTATTATCAAATTACAGCTTGTAGGAAAATGGGTACAACTCATTAGAATGAGAGTACAATACTACACCAACTCCCGAGCCTACACTGGAATGACTACCATCAAATTCCATTGTCCAAATTTGATCTTCCTCTTCCTCCATGAGAAGTGGCAAGTTCTCCTCTTTTTTTTTATCGAGGAAGTAGTTTCCTAGCCCAAAATATTGAAAGAGAATGTTTTCTTTCGGATCATCATACTTTTGTACTGTGAACTTCATCTTTCTTATTGGTAGAAAATTCTTCATCTCACCTTTTACTGGGATAGTTACAAATGACCAATTAATTTTTATCTCTCCACCTAGGTCTCTGCAGAAACTCCTACTCAATAGCATACCAAAGGATGTTGGGATGTCTGCTAGCAGTATGGTTAGGAGCACCTTCTTGTCTAGAAAATCAGCTAGTGCTACTTGTGCATCTTTGATTCTTCCTACTAATGGCACTTGTTTGGATTCCATTGAGTAATAGGTGCCATTTACTCCGGGTCAAGGTGAGGCCTAGAGAATTTACAACTTTGGTTGGTATCACAATGTTTGAGGCTCAAATCTATGATACAATTATTTAGGCAAGCCTTTAATGAGGAGTGACAGGTAAAAGGTTCAACCCTATTGATTTGGGAGGCACCGAGGGATAGCATGTTTTGGGAAGGTGGTGTGGATGGTGTGGGTAGTAATCCTTTAGAATTAGGACTCGAGGATATAGGGTTACCACCATGAACTACATTAATGAACCTGTCAAACTAGGCAAGGTGTGTTTATAGGTATTCTATTTCTGAGAGCTTTGACTTTGGTTTTGCTTGCATGTTCTACAAAGTCAAAAGGGGTTATGGTGAGCAAGGAAGAGATTCTAGAAATGGAGGAAGATTTACATGGTAGAGGATTTGCTACTTTGGGTGTAGCTTTTGATTGAACCTTTTGAGATGTTTTTACGGTTGAACAACATTTAAAGGAGAATTGTTCTTAGCAATTTTTAAGCTGAGAAGAATTAGATGACTTACTTGCATAACAAAGATGATCCCTAAAACCAATGAGTCTGGTTTTTATTTGGTCGACTCCATAAAAGGTGGTAATGGTGATCCTCTGCTGATGATTTTATTTTGTGTGACCTCTGGAGGAGAATCTTCTTTATTCTTCTTATCCTTTACCGCAACCGTTGAGGATGAAGCACCTTTCCTAGATTGTGCACGAGTGAAAAAAACACATGAGAAACTTAGATCGTTCATCATCCTCATCTTAATCATCAACATACTTAATTAGGCCATCATGGCATATCAACTTCCTCGACCTCAAGATAGTTTTCATAGTCTTCCATATTTTCTTCTTCAGTTTCATCAATTTCTTCTTCCTCCTCTGGCTCTTTGGTGTCACAGATGGCATTGACTGGTGGTGCTTCAAGAGCAAGATGATGAGGAGGTGGAGAAATCATCGGCCTATTTGATGGTTTGGTTTCCTTGAAACATTCCGCATTGTGATTTGAGATAGTTGCTTCTTCAAGGAAACCAAGTCATTTTCCATTTTTTGGAACATCGATATGTGGTGACAGAGTTTGAATTTTGACCCTTTTACTTTCCATTGGGGCCTTTCACCTTTTCGGAAAGGATTAGATCATCATTGGTTTCTATTGCATAGTCCTAGGCTTCCCTCAATGTTCTTGGTTGGGATATTTTGAGGAAGAATCCTACTTTTGATGGTAAAGCACTATGAAAAACCTCTTTAAATTATTTTTAGGAGGCACCACATCTTTAGGGGCCCTTCTTATCACTCTTTCATATATTTCTACGAAGTCCCTCATTAACTCAGAGGCTTCTTTCTTCATTTGTACCAATTACACCAAAAGATCTTGACAATCTTCTGTGCTCTTGAACCTATGTTTGAATGCACTTCTTATATCCTCCCAATAGGTGATAGACTTTGGGGGAGCATGTAGAACCATTCAACAAATTTCTCTCGAAGTGACTCCACAAAGAGTCACAATGACACATCTTCATTATCAACACCCAACACATCGCAAGTAGTGATAAATGTTGCTACATGCTCTTCAAAGAGTTGAGAACCATCCCCTCCGAATTTTGGGATGTTTTTTCGAGCCTCTCGGTAGCTCATGGAGTGGCTGAGCAAGATCCAAAGTGGACCGATGTTTCCTCCCCATGTACATTAGGCCTACACACCTCCAGGCCTCACGATCATGATCCCCCATTCTATTTCTATTTCTAGCTTCCAACCTTGCTAAGGTTGCAGATTCTACTACTACTCTTTCATCTCGCCTCACCAAAGTCTCTCGATTTCTTTGAGTTGAGATCTTATTTCTTCATCGGCTCTCCTCTCTTTCTATATTCTTCTTCGGTCTTCACGCGAGAAGTCTACAAGGTTCTCATTGATGTATGGAAATTCACCGTCCATAGGATTGGTAATACTCAAGTTCCCAACGTGACCGATTGCTTGAAAAGAAATCCTCTGGATTCTGAGTAGCTCTTATCTCCTTTGAAGTTCCTAAAAAATGGGATCAATTTGTCCTCGTCTCTCTCACACATGGTGATCTTCTATCCGCAAAATTAAAAATATATGCTCTTCTTTGTGGTGTTAATGGAATTTTCTTTTACCTCTCTCAATTCAAGCAAAAGACTTTTCTTCAAGGTCCGCAATTCTCATGGAAATGAAGTATTGATTACACTTTGTCTATTATGCTGATAGCTTCCCTCAAATTTGAAGAAACGTATTCTTGGATGTGGAAGAGAAATTCGGACAAATTTGTGAATTCTTTGCCAACACTTTGGGAATCTAAGTCCCTCTACTTAACCGGTGCAACTGTCATGTATGCATGCACGAGAAAGCATGGATTTCTATGGTGGCCTTTCAGCCAGGATCCAACAGGGGCACTCCACTGACCTTGCAAAATGCTTGCAGTTATCTACAAGGGGGAAATTTTCTATGAAGGTGGGAAAGGGAGTGAGAAAAGAGGTAGGAGAACTAATGTCAGCAGGTAGAAAATCATATTCCTACACACACTAGTTAGAAACTTCAACACATGCATTTATGAGAAGAAACAACCCTGCAAATGGCAAACAAGATGAGATAAGATTACGAACTCAAAGTTTCTAAAATCTCCTCATCAAAGAGGCTACAAAATCCTTCTTCTTGTATTGATGCTTAAACAAAAGTTGTACATAATGTGGGAATGGAAGAAATTTGAGAATGGAGGAAAGTAGAAGAAAATGGCTATCTCCTTTGCTTTCTCTAAGTACAATGCACTCGTGAGTTTACAAGATCAATCACCAACCCTATAATGGCGTGAAGAAGCCATTAAATATCTTGCAAGAAATGGTTACAACTTCTTCTTTGTTAGCAAGAAATGCAATCTTTTCATTCATTCATCCATTCAAATTCTTGATTCATGAAGAAACACCAATGGCGAAAAACCAGACTTTTCATAATGCAACTGTTACACTTGTTTTGTAACTTTGAATTTGAACCATTCATCTTTCCTTTGAAACTTTAAACTAGAGTCATCCACGTGGGAGAAATTTACTAGAGCGGGCGTGGAGGATGCCTTTTGCATTTTGCCTTATAGAGATTTGGACTTTATTTTTGGTCCCCCTTTCGAGATTTGGCATTTTTTAACATTTTTGGTCTACTTTTATAATTTTACCTTTTTTTTCAATATGGTCTCGACACATGTGGCCTTCCTTGAGTGGAGACAGAGTCATAGCATGATCGGGTCACACTTTATAATTTTACCTTTTTTAAAAAAGGCTCAAAAACACAAATTGCTCCAACCGACCCCCTTCCCCACTTTGACTTTCCCGGGCTTAATATTTGACTTTTTCCTCATGTGTTGATCGGGCTCACTTTTGAACTTTTTCCCTTTAATGAAAAAAGGCTCATGATCTCAAATCTCTCTCGACCGATAGCCTCCTTTTGACTTTTTTGATGCGGCTCATTTGAATTTTTCCTCCTTTCGACAATCAGGTTGCATGGGTCACTTTATGACTTTTAGCCTTTTTTACAAAAAGGCTCAAAACCTCAAAGTTCTCCACCGACCCACCTCCAATTAGATATGTCCACATACCCATGGATAATGGGGCCAAAATTTGATGGGAAGAAAACTTCCATCATTCACGATCAGTGGAAAATGCAGAAGAAGAAAACTCCACCATTTCACGCCCCCGATTTTCAAATTTCTTTCATGAACCAAGGAATTGAAAACAATACAAGGTTCGACAATCCATGGCCATAGAAAGATTGAAAATTTCATTCAAATGAGGACAACAATAAAATTTTCACGCGTCCAGACAGAAAATGGAAAATTTATCAAAACGTGCAGACTGAGAGTTTAAACAACTTCAAAGCATGAATTTCTCTATCTTTTCAGACTTCCAACTTTACTTGAACACTTCTGGAGGGTGTGAGCTCAAAATTTTTGAATTTGACTTTAAAAATGAGGGGGATTTTGAGGGCACAACAACTAGCTCTAGCTTGGGGACATGACATGGACTGAGCATAGTGAAGACATGACATGGGAATCTAGAATCTCAATCTCTAGACCTTGTAATTCATTGACCAGTGCCTTATCCATTGGGCCTTGCAGAGTCATGTACAACTTCGAGAAAGAAATATCAGAAGAAGGAAACACACAAGCACACAAAATGGAAGGAAACACATGACACACAACATAAGGGGAAACAAAACCACACAACGGAAAGGGAAACACACCTATGGTACAAGGCGGGGAACAACCCACTTTCACTGATGATACAATTTCAAGTATTTCCCACTCCGAGGCAATTCTAGCGGTGTTCCATCCAAATATGAGAGAAGAAAAGTGTTCTCACCGCAAGCTTCACGAATATGGAATGGGCCGAGCCATAATGAATCAAACTTTCCATGGCTGCCTTTTGGTTCTCTTCTCTTGTCCCATAGCAGGATGAAGTCTCCAACTTTGAATTCTCTTGCCTTGGCCTTCTTATCAAAAATATTCTTTACTTTCAATTGGTGCTCCTTAATGCGATCCACCACTTGGAGTCTATTTTCTTCCAGCTTCTCAAGAAAGAGGATCCTCTTATCAATGGAATCCTTGACTACCATCTTCTATTTCTTGTAGCAGCTTGAGAGCTGGCATCTCGATCGTGAGAGGAATTTCTTTTGACTCCATACAACAGTTGGAATGGTGACATACCTATTGCCTTCTTGGGAGTGATCCTATCCACCCACAATGTGTCATCGTACAACCTTTTGTGCCAATTCCTTTGATTCTCATTTACAAGCTTCATGGATAATGGTCACAATGTTCTTGCTGCTTGATTCAAATTCCTATCCTTTCCTCGTGGATAGTAGTCAAGAATGAGATAGGAGATTCCATAGCTATAGAAAACTCAATGGTCATCTCTCTTAAAGAGAAATAGGTAGCATTATCTACTACAATCTTCTATGGCCACTCCAAATGGACTATGATATTCTCCTTGATGAAGTTGCATATTGTTTCAATGTTGGCTTGTTTGGCCGAATGGCTTCCACCCATTTGGTGAAGTAGTCTATTGTTATGAGTACATAGGTGTGCCCCACACTTGAGTGAGGGTTCAAACACCAATGAAGTCCAGCCCCCACTATTGAAATGGTTCTTCAATAACCACAGGCCTGAGTGGTAATGCAACGAGTTGTGGTCTTCCAACAAATTGTTGGCATGCTTTGCATTTAGAAACCCAATCTTGAGTGTCTAGCAAAGATGGTGGGCCAATAATACCTTCCTCGAGGATCTTGTGTGTAGTGACCATTGCTGAAAAATGTCCACCACATGCTTGGTCATGGTATGCTTTAAGCAACTTTTCTTGTTGCTCTTTATCTACGCACCTGAGGAAACAACCATCCAGCCTCTTTTTGTAAAGTGCATGATTCCAGATTACAAATTTAGCTTTCCTTCATCTTGAGTGTTCTCCTTTTCTTGTAATCAAGATGGGGAGGGAATTCTCCATAAGTCAGGTAATAGGAAATATCAACATACCACTCATCAGTAGTGGTGACAAAGAGAACCTATGGGTTGTCTTCTGAACAAGTTGAGCAAGCACAATTTTCTTCACCATGTTGAACTTTGAGTGTTTCATCTTCAACAATCAACTTGCACAAGCCATTTCCCTTACCAGATTGAGGGTCAAATCTCCAAGTCATATTCTTGAGTCTTTGCAATCCAATTTCCTCTTTTAGCTCTGGGATCCTGTTGTGTCAAGATGGACTTGATTGCACTGCCGGGGACCATCACCACCATATGGGAATTGAGGATGTAAAACCTAAAGTTTTTTACAGCCTTGACCACTGCATAGGCATGCTTCTCCAATTGGTTGTATTTTAGCTCATGCTTTTTCAAAGGACAACTCATGAAAGCAATAGGTGCTTCCACGCCTTCATCATTTTTCTAACGAGAGAATGGCAGAGAGTGTATGTTCTAATGCATAACAATACATGATGAATTCTTTGTTAAAATCTAGAGATACAAGAGTCGAGCCTTGGCAATGGATTTCTTGATCTCTTCAATGTTTCCTTCCCTTCATTGTTCCATTTGAAGTTTTCTTGTGGTTTCATCATGGAAGTGATGTGCTTCATCAACTCAACAAACTCAGGCACAAAACAATGAAGAAAGTTCACCTTTCCAAAGAATGAATGAACTCCTTTCTTGCTTGTGGGTAGGGCTAATGCTTGAATGGATCTAATCCTCTCAGGATCAATGTGTGCTCCATGTTTGTTCACAATGTGCCCCAATAACTTGCCTTCTATGACTCCAAAAATGCACTTTTTTGGATTTAGTGATATGCCATGTTTCCTACACCTTGCAAGTACTTGTTCCAAGTGATAGATATGATCTCCCCTCTTCTTTGAAAATACTGTGAGATCATCAAGATATATGACAATGCAATGCTTCAGATATTTGAAGGCCAAATCCATCACCCTTTGAATGTAGCTCCTACATTGATTAGGCCAAAAGGCATTCTGTTGTAGGCAAAAGTGCCCCAAGGTGTCAAAGGTTGTCTTGGTGCGGTCCTCCTCCTCTCGCCACTTTGATTTGATTATATCCTCGAGAATCCATCAAGTAATGAAAGCATTTCAGATCCAAAGTGACTTCTTGTAGGATATGGTCCATGATAGAAGAGGATAATTGTCCTTTAGTGATGCCTAGGTTCAAGTTGCAAAAATCTACACATATCCTTATTTCACCATTCTTCTTCCACACTGGCACAATGTTAGCCACCCACGTTGAATGGTGGATGGGAAAGATGATCCTTGCATTAAGCATCTTCATTACCTCCTCCTTGATGGTATCAACAATCTTTGGGTTATACGGCCTTTGTTTCTTCCTGAAGGGCTTAACACCCTACTTCAAAGGAATTGAGTGATGCATTTCCTTTGGCTGGAAGGATTTGAGTTCATCATAAGAGTAGGCCAAGACATCTGAGTATTTCTTGAGTAATGCAACAAACCTTCTTTTTTCTTCAGGTGAGCAAACATTTTCCAATATTGACCATCCTTGGCTCCTCCGGGTACCAATGTTTTCTTTATCAAAATCAGCTGGGCACCGAGAAGATTGCTTTTCTTTCTCTTGAATGAATCTGTCATGTTTGTCAAAGAGGTCTTCTAAAGAGACTAGGCCTTTGGGAATTTTGTTCCCTTTCAATTTGATTACTCCCTCATCATCAATCCCTTCAATTCCTTCTTTCTCTTCTTTGGGGACTACTTCTCGTGTGGATTTTCACCTCCTTCAAGAAGAGATTATTGAAATTATCCCTTTTCTCTAAAAAGGCTAGAATTTGGTTATCATCATTAAGACTTGCCAATGATTTGCATTATTCTGGTACACTAGGCCTGAATACCATTTCAATGGTCACTTTTTCTTTACCAAAAGAAGGATGAGGTGTCACTAGGGAAGCTGACACTACAAGAGAATCATCCTTTTCATTTTTCCTTGAATAGCTTCAATGGAAAATGCATCAAAAGATTCAATGCAGTCCCACACTCTATTTCTGTAATGCCGAGTCTTGGATTCTTCACCTGATATTGTTGGTGGACCTACTTTACTACAACCTCTACATCACCTCAAGCATCTCAGTTTCTTGATTCCCATGTCCTCTACTGCACTCATGCCTAAGAGTAGTGCTTCATACTCTAGTGTTATTTGTATTATCAAATTGCAGCTTGTAGGAAAATGGGTACAACTCATTGGAAGGAGAGTACAATACTACACCAGCTCCCGAGCCCACACTGAATGACTACCATCAAATTCCATTGTCCAAATTTGATCTTCCTCTTCCTCCATGAGAAGTGGCAAGTTCTCCTCTTTTTTGATGTGAGGAAGTAGTTTCCTAGCCCACAATCTTGAAAGAGAATGTTTGCTTTCGATCATCAAACTTTCATACTGTGAACTTCATCTTTCTTACTCGGTAGAAACTTCTTCATCTCACCTTTTACTAGGATAGTTACAGATGACCAATCCATTTTTATCTCTCCACCTAGGTCTCTACAGAAACTCCTACTCAATAAAGATACCAAAGGATGTTGGGATGTCTGCTACCAGTATGGTTAGGAGCACCTTCTTGTCTGGAAAATCAGCTAGTGCTACCTATGCATCTTTGATTCTTCCTACCAATGGCACTTGTTTGGATTCCATTGAGTAGTAGGTGCCATTTACCTGGGTCAAGGTGAGGCCTAGAGCATTTGCAACTTTGGTTAGCATCACATTGTTTGAGGCTCCAGAATCTATGATACAATTATTTAGTTGGAAGCCTTTAATGAGGAGTGATAGTAGAAAGGTTCAACCTTGTTGGTTTTGGAGGCACCGAGGGCTAGCATGTTTTGGGAAGGTGGTGTGGATGGTGTGGGTAAGTAAGCCTTTAGAATTAGGATTCAGGATACAGGGTTACCACCACGAACTGCATTAATGAACCTCACAAAACCGGGTAGGTGTGTTTTGTAGAGTATTCTATTTCTGAGAGCTGGACTTTGGTTTTGCTTGCATGTTCCACAAAGTCAAATGGGGTTATGGTGAGTGAGGAAGAGGTTCCAAAATGGAGGAAGATTTACATGGTAGAGGATTTTCTACTTTGGGTGTTGAATTCTCCTTTTCGGTGTAGCAATTGGCTTGGAAGGGGGTGAGGGTGTAGCTTTTGATTGAACCTTAGATGTTTTTGTAGGAACAACATTTAAAGGAGAATTGTTCTTAGCAACTTTTGAGCTGGGAGAAGAATTAGATGACTTACTTGGCATAAGAAGATGATCCCCGACAACCAAAGAGTCCGGTTTTTCTTTTGGCCGACTCCATGAAGGTGGTAATGGTGATCCTCTACTGATGATTTTATTTTGTGTGACCTCTGGAGGAGAATCTTCTTTATTCTTCTTATCCTTTACCACAACCATTGAGGATGAAGCACCTTTCCTGGATTGTGCACGAGTGAAAAAACACATGAGAAACTTGGAGCTTCTTCATCATCCTCATCTTCATCATCAACATACTCAATTAGGCCATTATGCATATCAACTTCCTCGACCTCAAGATAGTTTTCATAGTCTTCCATATTTTCTTCTTCAATTTCATCAATTTTGCTTCCTCCTCTAGCTCTTTGGTGTCACAAATGGCATTGATTGGTGGTGCTTCAAGAGCAAGCTAAAGAGGAGGTGGAGAAATCCTTGGCCTATCTGGAGGGTTTGGTTTCCTTGAAGCATTCCACATTGTGATATGAGATAGCTACTTCTTCAAGGCAACCAAGTCATTTTCCATTTTTTGGAACATCGATCTGTGGTGACAGAGTTTGAATTCTGACCCTTTTGCTTTCCATTGGGGCCTTTCACCTTTCCGAAAGGATTAGATCATCATCGGTTTCTATTGCATAGTCCTGGCTTCCTCAATGTTCTTGGTTGGGCTCTTCTAAGGAAGAAACCTACTTCTGATGGCAAAGCACTAATGAAAAACCTCTTCAAATTATTTTCAAGAGGCACCACATCTTCAGGATCCTTCTTATCACTCTATCATATCTTGCTATGAAGTCCCTCATTGACTCGAGGTTTCTTTCTTCATTTGTACCAATTGGACCAAAAGATCCTAACAAATTTTATGTGCTCTTGAACCTATGTTCAATGCACTTCTTATATCCCCCCAACAGTGACGGACCTCGGGGGTAGATGTAGAACCATTCAAAATTTTCTTGAAGTGACTCCACAAAGAGTCGATCGACACATCTTCATCCTCAACACCCAACACACCGCAAGCAAGTGATAAATGTTGCTACATGCTCTTCAGGAGTTGAGAACCATCCCTCTCTTGAATTTTGGGAAGTTTTTTCTCGAGCCTCTCGTAGCTCATGGAGTGGAGTGGCAGCAAGAGCCAAAGTGGACCGGTGTTTCCTCCCATGGTACATTAGGCCTACGGCCTCATGATCACATCACATTCACGCTCATGATCATGATCCCCATTCTATTTCTATTTCTAGCTTCCAACCTTGCTAAGCTAAGGCTGCGGCTTCTATACTACTCTTTCTTCTCCTCGCTTATGCTTGAAGTCTCGATTTTTCTTCTTATTTGAGCTCTTATTTTTCTCTCTTCTTCGAGCTCTCTTCTTTCTTCTTTGATCTTGCCTCTCTTTCTCTAGCTTCTTCTTCGGTCTTCACATCAGTGAAGTCTACAAGGTTCTCATTGATGTATGGAAATTCACCATCCAAAGGATTGGCAACACTCAGTTCCCAACGTGACCAAGTTGTTTTTGAAAAGGAAGCCTCTGGATTCCGAGTAGCTCTTGTCTCCTTTGAAGTTCCTCAAAAATGGGATCAGTTTGTCCTCCTTGTCTCTATTTTCAAGTGTATCTTCTATCCACCAACTTGAAAATCTATGCTCTTCTTTGCGGTGCTAGAATTTTTCTTTTCCTCTCTCAATTCAGCAAGCATGCTTCTTCTTCAAGGTCCAGAATTCTCATGGCAATGAAGTAGTGATTGGCACTTTGTCTATTATGCCAGATAGCTTCCCTCAAATCTGAAGCAATGTCTTCTTGATGTGGAAGAGAAATTCGGTCTTTCAATAGAGGGTTTCTAAAATAGCCATGATTTGAATCCATGTGGCTCATATAGCCATTCAAATTCCAGAAATTTTTCTTTTTTGAATTTTGAATTTTCTGACCTTGTGGTCACATTCAAGTGTAGATGTTACTAAATCTACCCCACGGTGGGTGCCAAAAATTGTTGGTGAGGAAATTTTTCAGGTGGAAAAATTTGTGAATTCCTTTCCAATGCTCTAGGAATCTAAGTCCCTCTACTTAACTAATGCAGCTTCCATATGCATGCATGAGAAAGTGTGGATTTCTGGTGGCCTTTCACCGGGGATCCAACAGGGCACTCCACTGACCCTACAGAAAATGCTTGCAGTTATCTGCAAGGGGAGAATTTTCTATGAAGGTGGGAAAGGGAGTGAGAAAAGAGGTAGGAGAACTAATGTTGCAGGTAGAAAATCATATTCCTACACACACACTAGTTAGAAACTTCAACACATGCATTTATGAGAAGAAACAACCCCAAAATGGCAACAAGATGAGATAAGATTGTGAACTCAAAGTTTCTAAAATATCCTCATCAAAGAGGCTACAAAATCCTTCTTCTTGTATTGATGCTTAAACATAAGTTGTACATAATGTGGGAATGGAAGAAATTTGAGAATGGAGGAAAGTAGAAGAAAATGGCTATCTCCTTTGCTTTCTCTAAGTACAATGCACTCATGAGTTTACAAGATCAATTTCCAACCCTTTACAATGGCATGAAGAAGCCATTAAATATCTTGCAAGAAATGGTTACAACTTCTTCTTTGTTAGCAAGAAACGTTTACAATATTTTCAATCATTCATGCTCCTGTTCAGATTCTTGATTCACAAAGAAACACCAATGGCGAAAAACCAGACTTTTCATAATGCAATCATTACACTCATTTTGTAACTTTGAATTTGAACCATTCATCTTGCCTTTGAAACTTTAAACCAGAGTCATCCACGTGGGAGAAATTTACTGAGCGGGCGTGGAGGATGCCTTTTGCATTTTGTGACTTTATAGAGATTTGGCATTTTTTACATTTTTGGTCCGCTCACCCACTTTTGATATGGTCTTGACAGTGGGCCTTCACTTGAGTGGAGATAGAGTCACGGGTCACTTTTATAATTTTACCTTTTTCAATGCGGCTCAAAAACACAAATTGCTCCACCGACCCGCCTCCCCGCTTTGACTTTCATGCGGGCTTAATATTTGACTTTTTCCTTTGTAGTGATCAGGGGTCGCATGTCACTTTTTAACTTTAAGCCCCTTTAATGAAAACAAGGCTCAAATTCTCAAATCTCCCCGCACCCCGCTTCCCGCTTTGACTTTCTGCAAAGGCTCAACATTTGACTTTTTTTCATAAATGATCGGGGGCTGGGTCACTTTTTATGACTTTTAGCCCTTTTTACAAAAAGGCTCAAAACTCAAATTTCCACCGACCCCCGCTTCCCCGCTTTGAATTTTTTGATGCAAGCTCAACATTTGAATTTTTCCTCATAGCATGATCGGGTCATGGGTCACTTTATGACTTTTAGCCCTTTTTACAAAAAGGCTCAAAACACAAAAAGGATCTCCACCTTTCCGCATCCAATTAGATATGTCCACGTACCCATGGATAATGGGGCCAAAATTTGATGGGGAAGAAAATGCCCATCATTCACGATTATGGAAAAATGCAGAGAAGAAGAAAACTCCACCATTTCACACCCGATTTTCAAATTTCTTTCACGAACCAAGGAATTGAAAACAATACAAGGTTCGATGATCCATGGCCATAGAAAATATTGAAAATTTCATTCAAATGAGGACAACAATAAAATTTTCACGCGTCCAGACAAGAAAACGGAAAATTTATCAAAACATGCAGACTGGAGAGTTTAAACAACTTCAAAGCATGAATTTCTATCTTTGGGAACATCACCCTTCTTCCCCCCTCTTCATCATACTTACACACATTTTCATACATCATTTTACACTTAGTGACATATCATTATACTATTTCCTATCATCTCATGCTTCATTCATTTTATCTATGTTACTATATCACATACATCTATTACTATCCATCACATCCTATGTATATCATCATTCATTTCATAGCATCATATATTTAAAAATCACTCTAATCATTTATGCAATAGAAATCACACATCACAAACCAATATAGGAACAACCATCATCACATTACACACCAATAGACATCAACACAATGCCATAGTACCAATCATCCATTTATATATATAGGTAAAACTCATAGTTACAAAATACAATCACCGGGGGAAAGCCCTCATCTATTAACCACAACAATATACATCATGCCTCATCCTCATATCACTCTCTATAATCATAGGAGCTATATAAATAGAAACTTCTACGCTCAATCTACACCATTAGTCATGGCCTCTATATATCGAAAATAGATTTGTGCCACACAAGAAGCTCTGTGCTGACCGTGCTACATATTGGCCCTACAAATCCATGATCTCACAAAATGTCTTGTGCCAAGGATCCTCCTCCTATAACGTCTCTCACTCACTCCATCTCTTCCCGTGCCTCGTCACGCCACTCAATAGGAAAATACATGTGGCTACCACTATCGCCACTAGCTCAAACAAATGGGTATGCTCACCTACTATAACATCTAATCTCTCCAATATATTTCCACTTGTGAGCACATCCAAAGATACGTTTCACATCAAGGTGAGGATTTATGTATCAACAATCAAATACCATTATGCGTCACTTACAACAATACAACCACACATTAGTCCTTATACACATTTCTCATATATACATAACTAGGTCACAATTTACAAATACCAAATAGATAATAGTAACATTACGCCACCGCAACATCTAAAACATCCCCATCAAGGGAAGGTACATGTCCTCATGCTCATCCTCTTTGGAGGATCACCTCCCACATCCATAAAAATTGGAAACACCAATACCCACTAATGAGTCACCCACTAATCGATATAAACCTAAGTACATTATGTGTCATCCACATCTATCAATTCTATGGCCGCATCCACATCATCCAAACCAAGATGCACTAGTTTTTATCCTGTGGGACTTGGTATCACTCTTACTCGCATCGGTGCTCTAATTTCCCTCAACCATATATGGTTGCATGAGACACATCCTTAGCCATACCAAATTTCCTAGACACACGCTCTTCCTAAAATAGCTCGGTCACTCCGGGAAAGTAATCCTTCGATCACATGGTGCATCGTATGCACCTCAAATCAAATCCATCCTCTTTCCATCCACCATACTCTCTATATAGCCTCCATATCACAGCCCTTGGCCCCATATGATCTACCATGAATCTATAGGTAGTAGTGTTCATCCGCATATTCGGATGCCTACCCATCTAGAAGTAAATATATCGGATCAAGCCCACTCGATCGTGACCTACCAAGTGGCCTCATTATATCAATACATGCATAAGCCCATACATGTAGCAATGTGGTGGCTCTAAGGCCACCCCATGATCCTCATGTGTAAAGCTTTATAAATCCCTATATAAATGGGCCAATACACACCTCACCTAAGAAAATCTAATGACATGCTCCTCGATATGTTGACATATATCATGCATCTTATACAAGATGCCTACTTCACCACCCTCCACTAATATTGACAAAGCAATCACAACTCAATAAACATCCATAATCATGGAACAACCGATCTCGGATGGAATTTAAACTAATATGGGTCTCTTGTCTATACCCATGTCCTAGTAAAGTGTTTCTGACTACCCTCATTTGTCTCTCGAACATCATCTACCGCCATCACCTCTACCCTCTCCCCACAGCTTGGTAATCAAAATATGTGATATACATCCTCTAAGGTCGTGGTCACCTCTTATGTAGGAAACCAAAATGTACATGTGTCTCGCACACCATCTCTTGCATAGTGCGGTGGTCATTGACATATTATGGGGAACCTCCCCCAATCTCGCTATGTGTCACAAGTGGCATGGTATAGAATGTCCCACTCACCATCCGACAACCCTAAAGTCAGCGGTGTGCTCAAAGGTTTCCCTCCGCGGAATTCCCTCGAGTGAATATCTCTCTGCACAACACAAGCACAACCAAAATCTTGACATTAGTATCTCATATAGGTTCAAAAATAGTCACTCATGACACGAGATATTCATCGAATGTCATAATATCGCACTACACTAGCAACTAACTCTCCCCGGGTCATCAAGCACCTAGGAGTAGGTTCTAGCACTTGGGAGTAGGTCACTAGCACCTAGAACTAGATGTTAGTGTCTCGAGGACATATGAACCACCGCCCACTATAGCCTGTCCGAAACACACAAAAACATAAAAATCCAAATTTCATAAAAATCTAAAAATTGGATAGATTTCACCAAATTTCCAAAATATGCATGTGTACCATCTCATCCGTCATCTATAACGCCACACCCTCTATCATCCTCTCGAACCTATTCATCCTCAAAGTGCTCTAATTTGTGGCATCTTTGCAAGGCTAGAGCTCAATTTCCAACTCAATCACGATTCAAATGAAGTTGCTATTCACTTTTTAATAGATTACTATATACAATAGCTTTCAATTTTTCACTTACTATAGTTACTATTTGCACTCACCTTTTTAACTAATTCATGACACATGGTTTTGCTCATATCTTGAGCTTTTTACTCCTTTTTCATCCTCATTCATGCCATCTAGCTCTGAATTTCTCCTATGATCATATCGTATATATTTTACAAGGCTATATTTAAAGCTCGCATAAGTATTCATCAACATATGCCTCATCTTAACAATATCTTCTATGATATCACGCAGATTAACTATTTTATCTTTACATATTTCTTTTGGCTTAGTTCTCATTATCATTACCCTCGCCTTTCCTCAAAAGGGGGAATACAATCGGGATCACCTCACAATCCCTCTCTGGATTCTACGCAATTAATAAAAAAATCTTGACACATCACCACAACAATTTTTACTCTAATTCTATTCAAACAAAAGAACAAATCAATCTATTCATCATTCAAATACATTCTATCACATCAAATTCATTCCCCTAATGACCTAATATGGAGCTAACAAGTGTAAATTTATCTAAATATTCTCCTAATCATGCAACTTCAAATCTCATATCATCTTTTATCACTCGAATCAAATCAATCGATCGATCTGATAAGCATATTTTGTTATTCCTCCAATATGACCTAACATGGAAGCTACATTACACTTCTTTTCCTCCCGAGATGACCTAACTTGGTAGCTACATGTCTTTATCACTTCCGATGACCTAACATGGAATTTTTCAGCACAGAGTGAATCATGGATCGAAATGGAACTAAATTTGGTCTCTATCCATCTGCAATGGTTGGACCTTTTGAGGATGTAGTCATAGTTAGAGGGTAAAACTAGACCTATCTCCCTAGCACTCTTCCTTTGGTGACAGGGTGCCAAAATCCTTCAATTATTCAAACAAAAAAAATTGGTCGGGAATCGATCACTCTTTGCCCCCTTCAAATCTCCACTTAGCAACAAATCAAAATCTTCAAATTCTTTGAATCAAATCGCCAATTCTCTCCAAATTTATCCTTAAAATGGTTTGTTATATCTAGTTATGCCACATGGATATACATGTTGATCCATGGTTCACCATGCTATGTGTTCATATATTTTGTATGTAATTTTGTAATGAGGCTTCTTCTAACTTCTCAAAAGTATATTCCTTACTTCCTTTACACTACTTGAATTTCATTTAAATAGCATAAAGGGGGGAAAATGTAGAAAAAAATTCACGTAAATACTACTATATTATTGTGTATGCAAGTATGTTGTTATATATATATATATGGATCTTGAGCGAGAAAAGTATTCATTTGTGATACATCCCCCTGTCCATCCCTTTGTTTTAATTGACTTATTTTGTATTGCTCTTTTATATCTGTCATTTCTTTTACACTTATCACTCCCACACCTTTTTTGGTCAAGTCACGAGGATCCCTATCATTGATATTTTCACATTTGTTTTCATTTGCTTCAGGACACTAGCACCCCACCTGGACACTAGTGCCTAGACGCTTGTGTCTAGATGTGGGCGCTCTGTCTTGCTTATTTATTTTTCTTATTTTTACATTTGTGGTCAATATTTTCAGTTATATCACCATTATCCCAAGGTCCTATTTGACATGTCATGTCACTAGTGTCGAAATTCATACAAGAGATCTCTATATATACACAACATACATACCATTATAAGGGGTTGACAATTATCAAAGGGTTATCTATCTATAAGGGACTACATTCTTTAGGCTACTTATTTTGCATACACTACATAAGAAGGGGAAGTTCTAAAGTCCATCCACACATTTGCATTATATCTAGTTATAAAGACGTTATCTTGGTGTCATCGCAAGAGGAAACTATACGTACCCAAAGCGTATGTCTTGTATAATCGAAAATTGGTTACGGAAACCCAATGATGATTCAGATCTCTTCGCAAGGTGTTTGGAATCCAAAAATATCACTGAGTATACATTTGCATTCCAAAAAGCCTTTTCTAGCCTCTACATGTTTTGTCCTAACATTTTCTCTCTTTTTCCTTGCATTTTTGTCATTAGTTACAAGACCAACTCCCCTGCGATGGAAGCGGTCTTGTAATCGTCACCTGGCCGGGTGGTGGTCCTATAACCATCCCCCTGCCGGTGGAGGTCTTGTAACCATCACCTAGGACAGGCAGGGCGGCGGTCACTGCCGTTTCCTTGCACATGCGAAGCGGTCCTGTGCGATTTCTAGAACGTTCGAGACAATTTCATCAAATGTAAAAATTTAATTTGCATCCGCATTTCTCAACCACTAAAGCTTACATTTATGTTTTAGCCGCCTAGTAAATAGTGATTTATCTTTGTTTAATGGTGAGAGAGTTCAATTTGAACTTACCTTCTAGTGATTGCAAATGCTATAAATATGCAGCTTGTTTACAAGCAAATGGTCTTGGTTCTTTGGTTTGGAGTCTTCAATCTTGAGCTTCAGTCTTCAATACTTAGTCCTAGTTTTTGTTTATTTATCATTTTATCTTTAGCATGGAATAGAATTCTGAATATTTAGTTATGCCTCATTGTACACCGACAATGATCCCGCTAGGAATCGCATAGGCCAAGCTTTGTTCTCTTGTGCCATCCCTCTCCTACTTGTACTTCGTTGTATTTCTCTGAAGCTGCTATTGCTCCACCGCTTGAGTACTGCTTATTTATCATTTTGTTTTATCATTGCTGCAATGACCCTGCTAGGAATCATATAGGCCAAGCTAGTTCACTTGCACCATCCCTCTCTTACTTGTGCTTCGTGCCATTTTTCCTTCAAAGCTACCATTGTCCCAGTGTCCTCTCTTACCGATGCTACTATACTCCTACTCTTTCTGGATTCACGTGAACATGCAAGAACAAAAATATCACACTAAGGGGACAAGCTACAACACAACTGGATTTACCTCTGCTCAGTAAAATCCAGGTTTAAATCGTCAAAGTTATTATCAAATAGAGTAGTGAATCATTTTATTTCAGTTAAAGCTCACTTTCAATATTGCAGGAAGTTGTGGGGAATGATAGTTTCTAAGAAGCTATGATTTGTTCCTCACTTCTGAGGTAAGATTAAAGGTTTTCAATTAAGTTAATTAGTTGTCTTTCATCTAGATTCACACATTTGCACAGGTGAATAACCACACCAGGTTATCTCGCTTGTTTAGTTTTAGTATAAAGGTAGTTTAATTGTTGTTTGTAATTATAATGTTTCAATCATATATTTTGTTTAGATTAGTTTCCCTTTCAACAATAGTATAAATTGTTATTTTCAGTTTAAGTTAATTCGGAGACTTCAAAACTAGATTAACACTTAGATCCTAGTTAGGAGGATAAACCACTAGGAATTTACACTACCCGCTCATAGCCTCTAAATCTCCCCTTTGTAATTTCAGCTACCAGGAGATCACACTACTAGATCTTAGTCATTGATCCTCCCATGGTTAGCCTTAGGAAAGTTCCTTGCTTTCTATTCGCTTTCTCGCCTATAGCTTTTTCTATCGTAGAAAACATGCCATAATCCTGGTTGTGGCTTCATCTAAGTCACCCGCATTTCAAAAACCATTGGTGTCTCGGCATGACCATGGGAGGTTGGGTATAGGGAAGGCCACTTGTTGATTATCATCCTCACATGTCACTTTTCTATCATACAAAATTGGTGAACCCAACGTGAAGCAAACAACTGTTCTCCTTTTATTTTCATTTCTTTCATCCACCTTCGCTCTTTCCCATTATTCTGCGGGTATTCATATACCCCCAAATATGTTGGGATACGACACATATGGCAGACCTCTCTTAGGTCTCAAAGAAAATTATGGTAAAAAAATAGACAACCATCACCATCGCTTTCTGCATGGGCTGACAACTATTCAAGTAATTACTTGTCATCACAAACTCCTCATCAAAGAACTAGCTCTAGTTCTTCATTCCGAATTGAGGAGTTGGATCAACTTACACAAACGCAATAACCAGAGCCTTCAGGCTCTAACAATATGATGTTTACTGGAGAATCCACTTCATCTCCTCAAGTTTTGTTCAAACCACAAATCAGTAGACAATCAAATCCACTCCCATTTTTGGATGAGGATTATTTAGCGCGCTATGCTAGAAGTGAACAACGCTTCCAAAACATGTACCCACCTATAGGAAGTTTGTAAATACAACCCAATACCCTACTCCAAGAAAACACCCCCATTCCTCCACCTATGGGAAATACTCTCGGTGAAGCTTGGTAGGGTAATAATCAATTCATAGTAGGGTATCATACCCCTTTATAACCTCAAGGTGTACAACAAACACCATTAAGGAAAAACATTGTGTCTTCACCAATCGAGGTCATCTCAGCCTTAGTTGAAAAGGTTAGAGGATTGGAACTTGCTCAAGCAAATCAAAATTCATATTTCGGGCAAGCAGGAATCCCCAACCCTCCACATCATCCCAGCCAAGTTGACCTCCTTATAGGAATAGGAACATTAGGTATGCCTCCTCAACATTTGTATAACTATCACAACAAACACCAACTAGAACCACATTTTCAAATGCCACTCCAGTTGAAAATATGATACCTCCTAGCTTAGCACCAAACAACCCATACCAGAGCAATGCTCCTCCCTACTTAAACATCTATTCAAAATCACCACAGGGAGACATGTTCTCTTCTCTTGGGATGTTCACTCAACCACAGGGATTTCCTTATGCCCCTACAAATACATATGCTATGCCATATCAACAACCCATTCCACCTCCACCCCCTCAGCAGGCACCATCAATGGTCGAAGCCTATGCGGTAGGGACTTACTCAGAATATTTAAAAGAGCCCCTAGACTTCACCATACAAAATGTCATGCTTCCAAGGCCTCTTCCCAATTTACCCAAATACAAAGGGGAGGGAGATCCAAATGCACATATCAAGGCCTATGCCATGGCCATTCGAGAACTACTCCCTTGGGATGGGGTTGTTGCTAAGATATTCCCTAAAACCTTAGAGGGTATTGCCCTTGATTGGTACTACAAAATACTTGAAGCCTCGATACACTCATTCAAACAACTTGTGTCAGAGTTTATCAAAGCTTTTGATATGAACAAATTATTAAGAACAGGAATCAGGGAATTCTTACATATTAAACAAGAGCATAATGAATCTGCTGCTCATTTTATTCAAAGATGGCATATGGTTCTCTACTCATCAACAAGTGCTCCAAACATGGATCAGATGGAACTATGTAATTTATTCCTTCATTCCCTCAATAGAGAGATAAAGGAAGAAGTCCAAAATTTCCCACTAAGAACTTATGATGAAGTACTCAAGAGTGCCCTCCGAATAGATCAAGTGGCGATAGATAGTGGTCATAAAACTTATGGAACAAACGGAGATTAACCACTCCCAATCAAAATACTATGGCTTATCCCAATACGGATGGTACCAATCAAGGACCCAAGATCCTTAACAAAAACCATGGGGTTACAACAGATGGAGTCACTGATCAAGTCAAAAGACCAAATGTTGTGAACACCCCGCACCTGCTAACAATCAATGTAATAATAACTTTAGTCTAGTGATCAATGTGGTGGATTTTAATCATCCACCACAACCACAACAAACAACAAAAATAGTAGTGAATCCAGTCACAAGGCCTTGCTCGAGGCCCAGATGGATATCAAAACCAAAGCTAAAGGCCACAACCTCAAAATTTTAACTCTAACAATTAACAACCTAATCAGAATTTTGGACCACGACATGTTTCAAATCAACAACCTCGGACTATAATCCCAATCTATATTGTGGCTTTCACAAAATCCGAGGTCATGATACTAGGACCTGCCATGACTACAAAAATTCTTACAACGTTTACCAGATGATAAAAAACAACTCTTTATAGACATGTTTTTGGCAAGTCCTACACTACCTACGCCAAACACCTATATGGGATTAGTTTCCCCTCAAAATGCACCTCTCAAGATTTTCAACGATCCTCTCCCAAATCATTCTAACAATAACAAGTTAGACCCAAATGGGACAAACAAAGGTGTCATAATGGGAAATAACGATCAAGATGCCTCAACTCTGACAACTCTCGGATTGCTCCTAACCTAGGTTCAAACGGTAATACAAAAATCTTAGGATTAGTTGAGTTGGAGGTTGAGCATGAAATTAATGCAACAACTTAGACAAAGGAGTATGTTTCACAACCCCTACCCAATATTTTCTACGCATGAGATGAAGTTCCTACAATAGCAAAACCAGTAGGATCCTATGAGTTAATATCAGATTTGAACAAGACCTTTTCCCACATTTCATTCCTAGATTTACTGAAGAATTCACCCGCACATCACTTTACGTTACTCAAAGCATTAGGTCTTGGACATCTAATCCACATTACACCACCTCCTAGTGCTCAAATAAACCATGTAGACTTTGACGTCTACCCTCCGGGGCAGCTAGATAGGGATACTGAGTTTGTATTTGACATAAGCAAGATGCCAACAGACACTGAAATTTCATGTAGAGGTGATCCACCCTTGCACTTGTAGGTTTGGATTTACAACAACTACGTCAAGCGTGCAATGATTGATGATGGGGCAGCAGTTAACATAGTCCCCTTCACTTTTCTTCAAAATCTAGGATATGGAGAAATGAACTATTCTTCAACACGAAACACGCTAAGGGGCTATGATAGTCTCAAGGCAACTTCAATCGGGACTATAGTGCTACCAGTCACTCTAGGGCCCAAAACAATCCTCACTGAATTTTATATTATAGATCGGGAAACCAACTATAATATGATTCTCGGTCATCCATGGATACATCGCATGAAGGCAATCCCTTCCACGTTATTCCAAGAAGTAAGGTTTTTACACCTAGGAAAAGTCTTCATCACTCAAGGGGATCCTAAACCCTTCGATATACACTTAGAAAACCTCAAGAAAAAGAAAGGAGTCCATACAGAGCATGAACTTCCCATGAATCAATTAAATAAACCACCTCTAACAAAAGAGTTAGTCCCAGGTCACCCCAGACATTCCAAAGGTTGAAGTTGTTGACCCAAAAATATACGAGGTGGCAAAGACAAATAAAGGTAAGTCAATTTCTGTGGAAACAGTCTCCACTAAAACCACAGCAGGAATTATGAAACTCTTGGAGAATGACGAGCCGATCTTTCTCCCATTTGAACCTCAGGGAATGGGTAGTCTTCTCGGTATAGCATCTCTTCCCTCCGATGACCTAGATCTAGATATGAACATGATAGAATTAACAAATGAAGAAGGGCAATTTAAAATTGAAATGATGCCTATCAAAACCATCTCTAGGAATTTCCCTATTCTAAAGCCTGGTTTCGACCCATGCGCATCTGAAGCTAAGTTTTCCCTATCCATGGGGCAAGACCTCATCATTCGACAAAATTTACAAATAAACACAATGCTCCATATGGGAAAAAGGTCGAGCAACATAGTCATGCTCACCCACATGTCATCTCTCAAAAACATGACAAAGAGGCACGCAAACACCTCTTTGAGAAAAATATTTTTAATAATGGGACATATACACCTCTGGGCAAGGGTTGTAAGTTCAAAATGGTAGGCCCTCATCAAGAGAATGAAAAATTTGAGGATAATGGTTCTCTGTTGTGTACTTCTAGGGGTGAAGAATTCGATATTCATCAACTTTCTTCACCTTAGACATCATGACACATAGTTCCACCTACATTTTCATATGTACATTGTTGCAGTTGCATTGCATTGGTCATTCAGTTAAGTTCATTCTCATTTCATAAATATTGTGGTCAATGAACTTATTCTTAAGCAATCCATTACAAGCTTCTGAAAATATTGGCAAAAGCATTCAAATCATATCTCTTCAATCTTCATAATATCATCAAATGGTTCCAAAATCATTTCATCAATTCGATAGACAAAGTCTTGACAAAAACCATACCAAGGCCTCTGTATACTTGGTCATACTCATTCTTTTCTACTTTGGGTTAAGTTGTTCTTACCTACAGTCTATTCTAGAAGCTTCTTGGTGTCACATCTATCCTTCTTACATCTCTTTGAAACAAGGATACTCCAAAATCACAAATCAAAAATGTCAAATTAAATCAAAAATACTAATTAAAATAGAATATTTTATTTTTACACACTTCTTTGCCCCACCAACCTTCGGTGATGAGCCCACATCTCTTACTAGTGATACAAGGTTGAGAAAGGAAAGAAGTGCCCTTACTCGCCTATATCCTGCCTTCGGTGATGAGCCCATGCTTCCTACCAGTAGCATGAGACAGGGCATAGGGGGTCCATTCACGCAAATTAGTGAATATTAATATTTTAAAGCAAAGTATACTAAGAGAAGTTAAATATCCAAATTCCAAAGAGATCAAATCCTTAAAACCAGATTTTGTCAACCAAGTTGCCATCCATGGATCTAAGTCTAGATAAACTGGAAAATAAGTTGCATTCTAAACTATGTAGTAGTTTCGAGTAAGAGTAAGTATGCAAGTCTGAACTTGATTTCTGTCAATACTTTGTCTTTCTCTCATCATTTCCGTTCAGTCAAACTCATACAATTTGCGCCCTTCCCAACTCTCGGTGTTGAGCCCTCACATCTTACTAGTCACGTGGAGTTAGGAGTGGGGCAAGTTCATCTCATTATCACTATATTTTCATCACATTTTGCCAAAACAAGAAGAAGCAACGAACATTGCCCAAAGAAGCCAAAAATTCAGTACTACAATATGTTTACATCATCACATATCAGCATTACCAAAAACAAACAAAAAGAATAGCATTTTGTTCAACATTTGTTATCACTTGTCATCCATTGCATACATTCTGAAAAGCATATGAAAATTGGAAATTCTAAACATCTAAGAGTACACACATGAATCAAATCATCAATATAAGCCAACTCTATACAACGAATAACCGAGCCAAAAAGAGATATATGTACATATCACGGTGTGTCATAGCTTTTTACGATGTCATCGCACACTAGGTGCAGTCAAAACGCTTGCAATAAGCACAAAATACCAAAACAACATACATGCCTCACAAAATGGAGACTAAGAAATAAAGGAACTCTACCTATCCACCCTTTTGAGGCCCATTATGACCGCTCTAGTTACAAATTTCTTAGGAGTTCTTCTCAAAAGCATTCAAAAATAGCAAAAAGCTAAGCCTAATGCAAAATACCATTCCCAAGCTCATTCCAATTCAATCATACTCAAAAATGAAAAGAGTGATCACCGTGGACCCAAAGCTCAAAAATTACCAAATCGATACGCACAAATGAATAGGAAAATGAGCTCATTTTGTATATTTATAACATTCTAACCTTGTTTTGAATGTTCTTTCCCATAGTTGGAGCACCGACAGAGGTAAGTTCTTATCCTCGCGCAAATGGTAAGTCCTCATTTCATATTAATTTAGTATTTATTTTCAATTTATTTTATCTATCTACACTTGAGTCCCTTTTTCATTTTGCAGATAGCGGGAATTTGGATGGTGGCATTTTGGCACACGGGCGTGTCAGGTATAGCCTCTAACTCCCCATTTCGGGACTTCCATACTCGGACCCAACATTTTACGCCTCTTCATGGCTAAAATGCTTCTCCGAGGGGGCAATATGTACATACCCAAAATTGTATGTACTGTACAGTCAGAAATTGGTTACGGAAACCCCAATGATGATTCAGATCTCTTCACAAGGTGTTCGGAATCTAGAAAAGCTCACTAGTATACATTTGCATCCCAAAAGCCTCTTGTGTAGCCTCTACATGTTTTGTCCTAACCTTTTCTCTCTACTTCCTTGCATTTTTTTTTTTAGTAGTTATAGGACCACCTCCGCTAGGGCGGCCCTATAACCATTGCCCGAGCCGGGTAGGCGGAGGTCTTACAATCGTCACCTGGACTGGGCGGCGGTCCTCAGTAACCATCACCTGCCAGGGCGGCCATGTAACCATCGCCCGCCAGGGTGGCGATCTTGTAGCCGTCACTAAGGCCGGGCGGCGGTCCTGCATCCACTACCCTGTGCGGGGTAGGCGGCGGTCCTGTGCGTGTTTTCCAGAACGTTCCGACAATTTCGTCAAACGTAAAAATTCAATTTACATCCACATTTCTCAACCACTAAATCTTACATTTATGTTTTAACCCCTGTAAATAGTGATTTATCTTTGTTTAATGGTGAGAGAGTTCAATATGAACTTGCCTTCCGTGATCAAGTGCAAATGCTATAAATATGCAGCTTGTTTACAAGCTAATGGTCTTGGTTCTTTAGTCCGAGTCTTCAATCTTGAGCTTCAGTCTTGAATACTCACCCTAGTTTTTTTGGTTTATCATTTTATCTTTAACATGGAATAGAATTATGAATATTTAGTTATGCCTCATTGTACACCAACAACGATCCCACTAGGAATCGTGCATAGGCCAAGCTCTGTTCTCTTCGCCATCCCTCTCCTACTTGTACTTCATTGTATTTCTCCGAAGCTGCTATTGCTCACTGTTTGAGTACCTGCTATTTATCATTTTGTTTTATCATTGCTTTGTAATGACCTGCTAGGAATCGTATAGGCTGCAAGCCAAGTTCACTTGCGCCATCCCTCTCTTACTCGTGCTTCGTGCCATTTTTCCTTCAAAGCTACCATTGTCCCAAAGTGTCCTCTCTTTACCGATGCTACTATACTCCCACTCTTTCTGGATTCACGTGAATACGCAAGAACGAAAAGATCACACTAAGGGGACAAGCTTACAACACAACCGGATTTACCTCTTTCTCAGAAAATCCAGGTTTAAATCGTCAAAGTTATTATCAAATAGAGTAGTGAATCATTTTATTTCAGGTTAAAGGTCACTTTCAATATTGTCGTGGAAGTCATGTGGGGAATGATAGTTTCTGAGAAGCTATGATTTGTTCCTCACTTCTGAGGTAAGATTGAAGGTTTTCAATTAAGTTAATTAGTTGTCTTTCATCTAGATTCACACATTTGCACAGGTGAATAACCACACCGGGTTATCTCGCTTGTTTAGTTTTAGTATAAAGGTAGTTTAATTTTTGCTTGTAATTATAATGTTTCAATCATATATTTTGTTTAGATTAGTTTCCCTTTCAACAGTAGTATAAATTGTTATTTTCAGTTTAAGTTAATTCGGAGACTTCAAAACTAGATTAACACTTAGATCCTAGTTAGGAGGATAAACCACTAGGGAATTTACGCTACCCGCTCATAGCCTCTAAATCTCCCCTTTGTCATTTCAGCTACCAGGAGATCACACTACCAGATCTTAGTCACTGATCCTCCCATGGTTAGCCATAGGAAAGTTCCTTGCCGATTCTCATCCTCGCTTGTAGCTTTTTCTATCGTAGAAAACTAGCCATAATCCCTGGTTGTGGCTTCATCTAAGTCACCCGCATTACAAACCACGGTTGTCTCTGGCACGACCTTGGGAGGTCGAGTACGGGGAAGGTCACTTGTCGATTATCATCCTCGCATGTCACTTTTCTATCATATAAAGAACCTAAGGAAAATATTGCACGCACAAGCTCATGTAACTACATGGAGTATGAGATGTAGTGTGCGCTTGTTCATAAGTTCACTCTATCGGGTGACTGCACAGATCATCGACTCCCATTTTGCATCTTTTTGTAGGATTTGATGTGTTTTGGGGTTTTGTAGTTGAATATTGTTTTGCATGTTACATGCGAATTTGGCGATCAGCCAAATGACATACAGAGGAGATAAAAAGTGAAGGTTTGTGACACTTGCACGACACGAGAAATTTTAGGATCGATTCCTTACACAATCATAAATTACCAAAGAGAGTCTTTGGCACCCTAGCCGTAGTCCAGGCGCCCTAGTCCAGAGACATACTGAGATATATTTGTAATTTTCTGAGTGGTGTTGCGAAATAGTCTACCATTTATGTTCATCAATCTTTCAACACATAACACTTCACGATTAAGAGAATATCACTAAGTTACTCTTCTTTCTTTATTGAACTTAGGGTTTCGTGACTTTAGCAATTTATTTGCTTGTATTGTATCATTTATTTATCATGTGTGACTCAAAGTTAAAGATTTAATATTCATATTTTATTAAATCATTGGCATGACAGAGCATCACACGGTATGTAACGAAAGGTTTTCCCCCATGATAAAGAGCATGTGGTCGTTCATGCCACCGCCCTAAATTTGACGGGCGTTTAGACCTTTTTGTGTGTGTTTTTGCATTTGGAGGATGCGAGGTGATAAGTGACCCAAAAAGAGATAGGGCGTCGAGATCTTCTTCTCGAAGGGCCTTAGTGGTATTGTCTGTGACATAATCATAAGATAGACATCAGCTAAGCTCGTGTATTTTGGTCCACATCATGAGCCCAAAGTCACTCTGTGGAATCACGTTGAACAAATGCCCAAAATACATTATCTTTAAAACCTCCACGATGGAATAATCTTTTACATCCCCGAACAAGGGTTAAAATTAATGATCGTTTAGACATTTTTTGTGATTTTAAATGTAAAATACTTGTAAATATCCTGTATAAGCTGTCACACGTGACATGTATATTTAAAACTTGACCATCAATTTTTATAGAGATTTGTATATAAATTATAAAAATATATATAAATATATATTTGAAAATATATAATAAATATAGAATAATTGGTAAAAATTACGCTATTTTGTGTTTTGAAGGGTAGTATTGAAAAATTACGGCCACCCAAAAATTGTTTGAGAGGCATATGTAGCCGTCAAAATTAACCCATGTCCCCGCATATTACTTTTTCTTTAACTTGCCTCGTCTCTAGGTTGTCTCGGGTTCGATTCTCATCCACAACTATCTCTTTTTTTCTTCCTCTTCAGCAGCAGCAGCAGCAGGAGCGGTGTGTCATCGTTGGCGGGAGTCTCAATCTCATTCTCATTTTCGTTGTTGTCCTCTGATAATAATAACAGCTCTTTCTCCCTCTCAGCAAGCTCTTCCTTGACAGCCACGGCAAGAGGTTGCTTGAGCTTTTCATACTCACCGATGAGAATAGAAACAGTGAGCTTGGACTTGAGCACATCCTCCTGCTCTTTATTGATAGCTTTGCCTTGACTTCTGCTCTCTTCAATATGCAATATGCGGTTAAATTTCTTCTTCAGAGACCTCAGTCGCTTGTTCAGTATGGACAAAACAGGGCCATGACATTCCTTGTCGGGTTCCAGCAATATGTGAGTGTAGAACAAAACATGAAACCTGAATAAGGTGTAATGCAAAAGGCGCAATGCAATGCAGAGAAATGCAGAACTAATTTCATAGCATGTCAATCCTCTTATTATTTTGTTCTTGATTTGTTGTTATTGTTTTTTTCCCCTCTGATACTCCTTCTACCCTGTTTTTACTAATTTTCATATTAAATAAATAAGTAAAAATTAATATTCCGCTCCTTCGGAGGAGTGGGTGATTGTTCCTTTTTATATTTTTGGGTTTTTTTTTCTGTTTTCAAACTTTCAGAAAATTATACATTATCTACTGTACTGAAGGCTTGTGGAAGCTTGGCGGACCTGCGGCAGGGCATGGAGATTCATGTGGAGGCTATTAGAAGAGGGTATGAATCTGAGGCCGTTGTGGGAGGTGCTCTGGTTGATATGTACTGTAGTTGTAACCATGCGGATTTTGCACACAAAGTGTTTGACAAAATTTCTGAACGAAATGTTGTTAATTGGACTGTTATGATATTTGGATTTGTCCATAATCGGTGTTTGGAAGATGCATTAGAGTGTTTATGTCAAATTTTGGTTGAAGGATGCAATCCAAATCCAATCACCATGTCGTCGGTTTTACCTGCCTGTGGACTCTTGGCAGCTCTGAGAGAGGGGAAAGAGGTCCATGGTTGTGTTATCAGAAATGACTTTGATTCCTATGAGTTTGTGGCAAGTTCACTCATAGATATGTATATGAAATGTGGTTGTGTAGAGTATGCACACCATGTGTTTGACAAAATGTCTAAAAGAAATGTTGTTACCTGTAGTACAATGGTTGATGGGTATAGAAAAAATGGGTTTGCTAAAGAGGCCATGCAAAGAGATGGTGTGAAACCCAATCTGATCACCATGGTAAACATTCTGCCCGCATGTATAGACTTAGCATCTCTGCAACAGGGTAAGGAAATCCATGCTCATACACTAATCCGTTGATGTGTCATTCACTAATAGACATGTATTGCAAATGTGGAAGTATTGAGGATGGTCATAAAGTGTTTGATGACATTTCTGAAAAAGGTGCCATTTCTGGACAACAATGATTGTAGGCTACATCATAAATGGATATGCCGAGAAAGCCATGGCAGCATTTCACCAAATGCAAGAGGATAGTGTTAAACCTACTTTAGGTACCATGTTGAATATAACCCGTTTATGTTCTGATGTGGCAGTTCCACAAGAGGGTAAGAAAATTCATGCTTATGCAGTCAAAAGTGGGTTTGACTTCCATGCATTTGTTTTTGTTTCTCTAATAGAAATGCATGCTAGCTATAGATGCATTGATATATCATAAAAATGAGTAATTTCTTGGACATCAATGGTTGTAGTGTATGGACTTAATAGTTGTGGCAAGAAAGTTATTGAGATTTTTAATAAAATGCAACAAAAAGATGTGAATCCAAACCACATTACTTTATCTTTCCTCCTACTTTGCATCCAATTAGCATATGGATTTGCAATCATGCAAATGGCATGCAAGAGTAAGGGAACAAAGTCCCTCCTCAATGAAGGTGACGCTACCTTTATTGAAAACCAAAACTGTATTTACATCTATACATTCAAAATTGTATGTCGGGGGTGTTTTGAAACATCAAATGGAAAGAAATGTGAATGAGGGAAATGGAATGGAGTGAAGGAAAGAAATGGAAATGAGTGAATGGAAGGAACATACAATAGCTAGGTAAAATCAGAGCCTAATATTGCATAAAGGAAAACAATGAATAACTAACTCAAATAAAGAAGAGTTCAAATCAGCTAAACAAGAATAAGTAAAAAGGAACACACATGAGTAAGTAAAAATCATAGCTTAATCACTTTGTGAACAAGAACAACATATTAATAGCATTGACAATAAGATCCAAAACAATATTTGCATGCAATATTTAAACACTAACATCTAATGAACATAAGAACATCATATGTTGTAAGAGATAATGAATGGGACACAAAGTTCATATTTCATTAACTCCAAAATCTCTTCACAAATAACACAACGTTTCTTTCTCGAAACAAAGCTTGCACACAAAAGTATTTTCTTCTCCTCTCTAAAAGTCCCCTTACAAATGAGCCCCTAACGTCCTTTTATAACCCAAAAGTTGGTTGCAAAGTAGTTAGGATTTACATGCTCATTAAATAGGGCACCTTAAGTGACTTTGACTTTTTCAACCAACTTTCGAAAAGTAACTAAAAATATAAACCACTTAAGTTATCAAAAGTTTTTCGAAATTCAGTTTAACAATAACCTCACTTTATAACAATTTTAAAGTCATTTTAGGAAAGGTACATAAATAAAAGCAATGAGTACATGTGGACCCCACTTAAATGACTTGAACACACACATGGACATCATAGTCAGCAACGTGCCACCTACATCAAGACACCTAGGATCGGTGCCTTATACATTGGGCTAAGAGTTTTCCTATCCCAATCGTAAATGAGAATGAACTCATTGATCGTGCTCTATAATCCTTCGGATGAAAGGATAGCCAAGCTTGAAACTTGAGTAATTCACCCACCTCTTCGCTTGAGCAACATCCTAGTGTGAACAATATTGTCTTTATTCGCATTCCTGTCCACAATTACACACAATTCTCCACATACTCTGAATAACTTTCCATGGTGAATTCTTCATTTTTCGTGAGACCGTAGTCATTACGCCACCCTCGCTTGTCAGAATCTAGCGCCTGATCTTTCACCATTGAGAAGATCTCCTAAGATTCAAGATTACAATTCACTCCCAGTTATGTCTTTCATCTTTGTCACCATCCCAAAGTGTTATCATTTTGATTCGCCCCCGATCATCCAATTTGAGAATGCTCCAACTTTAAGACTAACTGATGAAGTATCATGCCCATTGCTAATCGAGAGTTTACGGACACGCTTGAATCATGTGAATTTTCTTAATGATCCACGTAATCGCACTTGTCATTGGTCTTAGTTTTTCAATGAAGAGATCCGTACAACAATCAAGTAAAGAAAATTGATGTAGACAAGCTTTTCCCATTATCAACCTCTCGCCAATAGCTACAACTTATACCTCATAATGAGGAAGTCATAGGTGAACCAATGGTGCCATTGAGAAGCATTTGCGCCACGAGAGATGAGACTAGGAGCTCACAAGTCAAGGTCACTTCCGCTTCGGAGCCGTTGGAGCTGAAACGCCACAAGTGTACAAGTGTCATTGTGACTCGCCTTCGATTGATACGTGATCGCAGAACCGACTTATGTCAACGTGTCCCAAGTTGGTATCGGTGATGTTCTCATACTTTGAATGGAGTCTTCGAGGTGGGTAGAATTCCCTGGAACTCATACCGCAACACCGCTTTGTTTGGAGATGACATGATTGTGAAGACGTGATAAAAGCTTGATTTCTAGCTATTACTTCCATACTTCAAAACTGAACAAATCACCTTTAAAATTACCCTAGGAAATATAAAAAATCTTGTTCTAAAAAGCTCTCACTATATGAGGGAGTCTATTGAAGTAACAAAAGTTTATGTGTCGAGGGTTTTTTTCCCAAATCAAATTCTCTAGTCAAATATTAAATGTCAAAGTTAACTCTTTTGAAACTGCTAAGAAAATGCAGTGTAAAAGTGCGAAAACCCCATTTGTTTTTAGCCTCGGGAAAAATACCAATGTCACCTAGGAATCTACAACTTGTCAAAGGAGCTCATGAATGTGGGAAGAATCTAAATAAATAATCATTTTCTATTTACGATCATCCGAGTTCAAAATAGCGACTCTCAAAGTGAGTCACCTTGACAGGCTAAAAATTGTGTGCGGGGCAAAATCAAACAAATTGTGTTTTATTTGGCTTCGTCAAAATTATCAAATCAGGTGTTGTGCATTTGCAATTTGGAAAATAAGTACACTAATTTGGGTATAATCCAACAAACTAAACCGTTCTTCTTGAAAATCACTCAAGCTTAAAATATGGATTCTCAAAGTAGGCCTTCTGACAAGATGAAACAAAGGCACACGCGAAATTCAAACAAACTGCATTTTTCTTAGATTCATGAAAAATACCAAATGAGGTGTTATGCATTTACAGATGAGTACGGAATCACCTTTACATGAGTAAAATTTCAGCAATGATTATTTTTTCACGAAAATCATCCACCTTGAAGATATCAAGCTCCAAAGTTGATTACTTCGATAGATACAACCCGTGGTAGTCTTCGTTCCGCATCAATTGTTTTCTTCATTAATTTCATTTTTCTTGTGTTGATATATATCTTGTTTTATATTTTATCAAATGGTTCACGTGATTTCTCTTCATGCACAATCCTTGTCTTCTTACAATTGTGTGGCTTTTTATGCCTAGTGAATGAGTTGGAAATGCATTTTTGGGTTAATGCAAATGTGGACATCCTTCTTGTTTCCTTTAGCAGCGTGGTTTATGTTGCATGCGTGGACTCTTCTACCTTTGGCTACGTGGTATTTTGGCCAATTTTCCTTATGATTGTGTGAGCTTCCTTCGTTAATGGAGTTGTTTTGACTTGTGAATGGTCTCGTAATCTCTTTGCAAATTGGTGATTAATAAACATATCTAAAACATGCGTGAGAGCTACTCTTTTACCCCTAACTTCCACCAAAATTTGTGTGCATTTTGTCTTATGCAGGCCAATCCCTATTGCTTTTGCCATGCGCCTCTTTTCACCTCTTGGCAGAGTCCTCTCCACGTGGCTTTTTATTGCCTTAACACCTATTGAAGGCATTAAACGTGAGTATTGGCATAACTAGTCTCATATAATGCTTATGGAATGAATGATGTTGGAACTTTGTATGGAAAGATGCATGGGGTGACTCCACCGCTGTTGCGCTTTTGTCAAGTCACGCGGTGAGGACGCGAGTGCTAATCGTGAGTGAAAATCAGTGCGAGAACCCATGCATGGAAGGACAAGTGCACACATTCAAAGTTGAGGGTGTTGAAGGTTGAAAGAGCGGTGATAGAAATGACAAGCACGGGTGGAGTTTTTAATGTGCCATTATTTCAAGAGCCATTTTTCTTTTCTTAGACGTCCGTTACAACAAATGCAACTATATGTCTTTTGATTTGCGGAAGATACACCTAGAGGTTCGATTGGATTGCATGGGAACTGCTTTGCTGAAATTGTTGCTCCTCTAAGTGAAGGCATGTTATATCTCCTCCTTCACGTGCGTGACAATGATTTTATTCTATGGTGTTGGCAATACTTCCTCCTTACTCAATGTGTGTGAGGGATGTGATAAAAATATTTCATGGAAAACACTTCTACAGAGGAAATAAGAAGTTAGAAATAATAATAAGAATTTGGAAATAAAGATCCACAACTTCTTACTCACCACTTTTACCAATAGGAGGATTTGTTACACAAATTAAATAAGCTTCCCCGTAACCATTTTTTTATTTTTGTTGAAATAACTAGTTTCCCTTTCTTCAAGTAGTAGGAATTAATTGCCAGGGGAATATGGGAAAAATCTTAATCATTTGCTGTGACAATGGCAAAGCACGCTGAAATTCCCATTTATTTTCCCATGTGGGAAATTGGGAGATCTTTTTCCATTTTTCCATCTGGTTGGGTTGGCAATCAACAAGAGAAATTCCACAAGTGGGAAAAAAGGATTTTTCTGAAATGGAAATTCGGGAGCAGAAAGCCAATTTGGCATCCCCAAACGAGGTGGAATTTTTATTTCCCACGACAATGACAAAAACTTGTCGATTGATTTTTATGAATATTTATTTAATTAAAAACCCCAAAAATTAATAAAATTAATTTTATTAAATAAAAGGGTAAGAAATTAATTAAATATTAATTAATTAATTAATTATTAACGAAGTTTGCAACATGGCGAGAGGAGTTCTCACCCGAAATGGATGAAACGAAGACCAAAATGATCACGAGAATGAGACGATCACGACGAGGGTGATAAATCACGTGAAAGAACACTTTTGATTTTTTTAAATTTTCATGCTTATTAATTTTGTGAAGTCAAAATTAGCTGATAACAATTGGCTCTAATTGGGGACAAGGACGTAAAAAGCGGACCTAGGCCTAACAATTTAATGAACATGATCTCAAAGACAATGATGCACAAAAATGGGGCAACATAAGAGAGGAAACCGAAAAACAAGGAAAGGAAACAACCAGAAAACCTAATTACCTATGTACATACGGGGAGAACCCATTTTCAATTTTTATAGTGCTTGAGATATTGCCCGTTGTAGGGCGGAGGAAAATGAGTTCCTTTGGGATACGTCAAGTAATATGTGATATCTCCAAAAATACCGATTTTGAAAGGACCCAACCATAGTGAATCAAACTTCCCGTGTTTTCCTTTCGGTTCACGTCTCTTGTCCCAGAGAAGAACTATGTCATTGATTTGAAATTATATCTCCTTAGTTTTTTGGTTGAACAATTATTTTACTTTAGATTGGTGTTCCTCAATCATGTTTGCTCCTTGACTTCTCAATTCTTAAAGATTTCTTAGGAACATGATCCTTTTATCCAATGCATTAGCGAAGCATTCATCATCAATTGCTTGAGCCAATCGTAATGCTAGTAACTCCAATGTAATGGGAATTTGAGCATCGGTTCCATATAAGAGTTGGAATGGAGACATCCCAATTGCTCTTTTGGGAGTTATGCGGTCAGCACATAATGTGTCATACAAATTTTTGTTCCAAGTTATTTGATTTTCTTTGACTAACTTGTGCACGATAGTAATGATGTTTTTGTTACTGGATTTTGCTTGATCGTTTCCCTGTGGCTAGTAATATGATGAATGGGACAAAGATATCACATACCCATACCCATAACAAAAAGCTATCATCTCTGCATAAGAGAAATTGCTAGCATTATCTGTCATGATCTTACTCAGTGGAATTCTATAACAAACCAATATATTCTCCTTGATGAACTCATAGATTAGCGCAATTGATGTTTGTTTCATTGGAATGGATTCTACCCACTTTGTAAAGTAGTCGATTCACTGAATGATCACATGAGTATGACCAGCACTAGAATTTGGATTCAAAACCCCAATGAAATCTAAACCCCATTTTTGAAATGGTTCTTCAATGACAACGGGCATTAAAGGAAAAGCCGTCAATTAAGGTCTTCCAAAAATTGTTAACAAGCTTCAAATTTGGCTACCCATTTTGAGCGTCGGAAAACATAGTGGGCCAAGAAATAATATGCTCATTGGCATGATTGTGAAAGGCTTCAAGTAACATGGGTTGTTGTTCCTTATCAACAAATCTTAGAAACATGCCATCAATACCTTTCTTGAACAAGTTGTTGTCCCCAAACGCGTGGCTGAAAGCTCTTAATTTGATATCTCTTTTTCCTTAGTTGTCGATTCTTAGGACATTCACCATATGTGAGAAAGTAGGGTATATCAGAATACCATTCATTTGTGAACTTGACAAAACTATCAGTGGTAAAATTTCTTCAACTAGTTCTTCTTCATAATCATCTCATGGTTTGTTCTCTATGATGATCTGGTAGATTCCTCTTCAATTAGGATTATACTAGTTGTACAGTTAAACAAACATGCAATGAATAATGCGAGAAAATGTAAAACAAAAATGTAATAAAAATTGAGACATAGATTTAACGTGGTTCACCCAAAATGGGATACGTCCACTAGAAACATCCAATCCTTATTATTCAGTCCAACAAAACTCTCTCTCGGTTTTCCACAATTACAATGAGCCTCATACATAATGACCCTTTAAAGATATTATGGTTTTATCATTTTGGGGAAACATAGAAAACCACCTGTTACATTTGTGACTTGATAATGAACGGTCCATATTTCATAATGCATAAATACATATAAAATGTGGCTTTCAGGGCACGGCCCTAGAACTGCGTGAATAGGGGCGAAGCCCCCTTGCAACTCTCATCATTATCAAGCTCCACAACCAACAATCTCCCACTTGGAGACTAATTGTTGTAACTCTTGCTTGGAATTTTCTTCTTGGCTTGTTTCTTCCACTTCAAGCTCAATCTTGAAGACCCACAGAAGTTGAATGCAAATCCAACTTCTCCTTTTTCATTGGCTTAGTAAACATATCAGCAGGATTATCATCTGTATGAATCTTCACCAATTGCAGTTTCCCATCCTCCAACACCTGTCGTATGAAGTGATATCATAGATGAATGTGTTTAGTTCTGGAATGGAAGGCCAAGTTCTTTGCTAGGTGAATTATGCTTTAACTTCACTGTGTAAATTGCAATCCCCTTGCTCCTTACCCAACTCCTCCATGAACTTTCTCATCCATAACATTTCCTTCATTGGCCTCAATTGTTGTAACATATTTTTCCCCTGTAGTAGACAAGGAAACTACTTTTTGTAACTTTGAGATCTAAATCATTTCCACACTACCAACTGTAAACACGTATCCAGTAGTGCTCCCCCTCTTATCCACATCTCCTACCATATCTGAATTCACCAATCCTTGTAAAGTATAATCCGGCCTCTAAAGTACAAGTGTCTACTATTGGTCCCTCTCAAGTACCCGAGAATCCATTGGGTGCCTTCTAGTGTACTTTACTTGGACTTTCCATATACTTTCTAACAACCCATTTGCTTTGGAAATGTATGGCACTGGTACAAACCAAGACATACATGAGGCTCCCAATTCTTTGAAGAATAAGAAACCCGTGTCATATAATCTTTCTCCTCTTTTTGTTGGGCATTGTTCTTTGCTCAATCTAAAATGCCTAGCCAATGGTGTACTAATGGGTTTCGCATTATGCATCTGAAACCTCTCTAACACCTTTTCTACATAGTCCTCCTGAGATAACACCAATTTCATGTTTTTCCTATCTCTCTTTATTTGCATACCGAGGATTTTCTTTGTTGCACCCAAATCCTTCATTGCAAATGTTTTGCAAGCTTCTCCTTGAGCTTTGTAATTTTCTGCATATTAGATCCTGCTACAAGCATATTGTCTACAAATAATAGAAGAATAGTGTATCTCCCACTATCCAACCTTTTAAAGTACACACAATGATCTGAATGATATCTAGTAAAATGATGCTCATGCATAAAAATATCAAACCTTAGGTACCATTTTCGAGGAGTTTGCTTGAGCCCATATAGGCTCTTCTTTAACCTAAATACCAATTTCTTCTTACCCTTCACCTCATATCCAAGTGGTTACTGCATATAAATCTCCTCCTCCAAGTCACCATGGAGAAATGTTGTCTTGACATTAAGTTTCTCTATGTGTAAATATTCAACAACAACTAAAATTAATACAAGATTTAATGGAAGACATCTTTACAACAAGGGAAAATTTTCATCAAAATCGATACCTTTCTTTTTCATAACCCTTCACTACAAGCCTTTCTTTGTACCTTTTCCATCCACCTTCTTCTTCTTTTACACGACAGAGACCCATTTGTTTTGTAGTACTCTCTTCTGACAGCTAGAAATTTGACCAAATCCCATGTTTGGTTCTTCTCCGGATTTCATCTCCTCATTCATGTGACATTCCCACTCCTTAGTGGATTCCACCTGCATTACCTCATCAAATCTCTCTGGCTCACCACTATCTGTTAGTAACAAATAATACAAAGCAGGGAAAATATTTCTAGAGGTCTACTAATATGTTGTGACCTTCTTACTAAAGATGGGGGTGTCACGGGCTCATTATTTGTTTGTTGCTCATTGTCTTGAATTTCTGATAGAGGTGTTGATGTCAACACTGGTTGTCATTCTCAGCCTACAAAGTTGTCAACCTCGGTACCTGTAGGTGGATATTTTTCACCCGAGAGTTCATTTTTAGGAGTTATATCCTCAACCAATTCTTCCTTGGGATTTTTATCATCCCGAACCTCATCCCTGTACATTCTACTTTCACGCTAAACAACATCATGACTCCTAATTATCTTAGATTAATCTAGATCCCAAAAATGAAATCCATAATCACTTTGTTGGAGTCATAGCCTATGAATATACAACGTTTGGATTTTGAATCCAATTTCTTCATGTTTTATTTATTAACATGCACAAATGCCTCTGAACTAAATACTCTTAAAAATGAAAGGTCTACCTCTTTCTTGGTCCAGGATTCTTGAGGATTTCCTCCATCTAGTGCACTCAAAGGCCCATGACTGATTAAGTACACAGCAGTATCTACGGCCTTTGCCCAAAACTTAAGAGGTAGCCCTATGTCCAATCTCATTGACCGTGCATGCTCCATTATTTTTTTATTCATCCTCTCATCAACATTGTTTTTTTGTGGAGTCCTGGGAACATTTTTCTCTCTACGAATCTCGTTCAAGGAACAATAATCATCAAATTTCTTATTGCAGTACTCACCGCCATTGTTAGATCTCAAACATTTCAATTTAAAACCACATTCATTCACATCAAATGTTTTCCATTTCTTAAACGTATCAAAGACATCGACTTACGATTGATGCGGTATACCCATACCCTCCTTATGGCATCATCTATGAATGTGACATAATACTGAGAGAACCACTATGAGATGCAACCCGATCTCGGCCTCCACACATCTGTATGAACTAGTTCCAACTTTTGCTCTTTCTTGGTATTCCCTGCTTTGAGAAATCTAGCTCTTTTCTATTTCCCAAAAATGCAATGCTCACAAAAACTCTAGGTCCAATTTCTTTAAGCTTGAAAGCTTACCTTTTTCTTGTAGAATTTTCATGTCCTTCTCACTCATATGTCCTAATCTATTGTGCCACGTGTTGGCATCCCCATCTGAAGTTGACAATATGGTATAAAAATTAGATATACACGAAGATAAATAAAGAGTGCCTACTTTCTTACCTCGTGTCACTACCAAGCACCCTTGTAAACCTTCTAAATATATAAAGTGAATGTGATTGTGCAACCTTCACCACCTAATTGTCCTGCAGAGATGAGATTTCTCCTAAGGATAGGTACATGCCTCACATCTCTCAATATCCATGTATTTCTGTTCTATAATTTAAGGTGTACATTTCCCTTCCTGAAAATGTTGTATGGCTCATTATCGCCTAAATAAACTCCGTCTAAAATTTCCCTAGACATATTCTTTAAAATATCCCTTATCGGGGTTGTATGGAAAGAGGAACCTAAATCTATTACCCAAGATTATACTCTAGTATCAAGAGAAAGTATAAGAGTTTCTTGAACAATATTATACATTGGATTTTCCTCTTTAATACCTTTATCTTTGGTTTTCTTTGTTTTCTTTGAACCAATAATCATTTTTAGCATGTCCTCTTTTTCCACAGTTCCAGCAAGTTATGCCTCTACTCCTAGATTTGGATCTACCCATCTTTGATTTAGATCTTCCACAAGCCTTACTCTTTGATTTCTCCTTGCTCCTCCCTCTACTCTCCATATTCAACACATTTCCAAAAGAATAATTTTCCCCTATACTTTTCCTGCGCATTTCCTCATTTAAAATGACACTGACTACATCTTCAAATTTAAGAGAAGTAGATGATGTATTACTAACTACCATTACTAAGTTGTCCCAACTTTCTAGCAAAGAACATAGGAATAATAATGCTCTAACCTCCTCATCAAATGGGATATTAACTAAATCTAACTGATTTACAATAGTGTGGAAATCATTAAGATGGCTAGATACAAATCCACCTTCTTGCATTTGTAGATTAAACAATCTTTTCATCAAATAAACTTTATTGGATGCACTAGGTGTTTCATATAAATTAGCTAGGGTTTTCATCAACTCTATCGTACTCTTCGCCTGTGAGATATTTGAAGCTACGGATGATTCTAGACTCAATCAAATCACACCGAGAGCCTTCTTGTCTAGAACCTTCCACTCCTCATCAAACATGGTTGAGGGTTTCACGTCTTCCCTCCCAACAATAGGTATAGATCCTTTTGATACAGGTAATATTCCACCTGCATTTTCCATAGCTAGTAATTTTGGCCGTCAAACTTCTCAACTCTAAACTTACTCTCCTCTGCCATTATTGCTTCTCCAACTCAAACAGAAATCCATCTATGATTATCTTTTGCTAATAAATAAATCTCAAACATGTTCTAATACCAATGTTATAGATAAAAAAGCATGCAATGAATAATGCAAAAATGTAAAATAAAAAAGAATGCAATAAAAGAAGATACACATATTTAACGTAGTTCACCCAAATGGGCTATGTCCACTGAAATAGCCAATCCTTATTTGCTACGCCCTTAACATATTGCTTGTATTAGGATATGAGTAGCCGACTTATGGCTTACCATATCATTTTATTATATCATTTATACTTTCTCATGCTTAATAGGTCAGCTTGGGTGATGGCCATAACATATGAATAGTATATATAGAGGATTATAGGTAGTAGTTCATTATCATTTGAGCATTTGAGTCTTATTATATGGTTTGGAGGTTGCCCCCTCGAAGTGGCAAAGCTATTACAATTTCATATTGAGATCATTATTCTGAAATATTGTGTTATTTGGTGTTATATTGCTGCTCATAATCTGAATTATACTAGTAATTTCATTACAAGTGGTATCAGAGATGCGATCTGGGCCAAAATTAGGGTAAAAACCCTAATTTTTTGTTTCCACAATATATTTTGAACCAGAGAAAATTGGTGGGATATATTTTTACTAGAGTTGTAAAATATTTCAAGTAAGGTTCTCTGAAAATTTCAGAATTTTTTGATTTATTTTGCACAAGTTATTACAAATTTAAGGTTTTTTCATAAAATCACTCCCTAGGGTGCAAATTGTGGAATTTTTTCAAGTTCTTTACATTTTCGGAAATATTTTTAAAAATAGTATTAGTATCTTCTCTATGTTTTTTCCTGTTCAGTTGAATTTGTATCGAAACCCTAAACCCTAAGGTTTGATATCATGGCGAGCCTTCCATAAGAGCAAAAAAGAATCCGGTTACTCCGGGTAAAACCCCAGATAAAGATGAGATAGTGATTGAAGAGATGGATTCAGAAGGGGTAAATATAGATTCCTCAACACTAGGGTTTACTTCAGTTGATCATAAGGTGAGTCAACTTGAGTATGAGCTGTAAAATGTACAATTTGAGATGGCCTCTAAAGGAGACATAGCCCAAATCAATCATCGATTGGATGATATCATGCAACATGTAAAGGGTAAACATTATGGCCCAAATCCATCCCATATCAACCAAGGAGGATATTCAGTTCAAAATCATGGACAAAATAACCATGTTGGATCACTTTTCTAGCCCAATCAGAATCCAACTTATTCGCAACCACGGAACATGATGCCGAAAAGTGGATATGCATGAAGTTGATGGTAAATATCCCCTAAATTGGATAAATCAAATGGAGAAATTCTTTGAGCTACATCAAACACCATCAAGACAAAAGGTGACATTAGCATCCTTATATCTTGAACCAGACCAATTCGTTTGGTATCAATGGTTATGTGCTCAGAGGCAGAAGAATGGTCTCGGTGTCACTTGGATAGTTTTTACCGAGGAGTTGCAATTGCACTATAGTTCCAGTGTTTTAGAGAACTACTTTAGTCAATTAGCAAATTTATGACAAATAGGATTAGTCAAAGATTATGTGCATCAATTCCAAAACCTATCCTTAAGGGTGGAGAATATACCAGAAGAGAATTTGAATGACCTATTTCTTGGGGGTCTTAAGGACCACATCGAGCATGAGGTACGTATGTTTAATCCACTCAAGATTTCTGATTCTATTATCATGGCATGTCAAGTAGAGGAAAAATTTCTTTATAGTAGGAGGCTGCCTTTCATTAACACCAAATATCGTAATCTCTCTTCCCCTTCATTTTCTAGGCCAATTAGACTGACTCCTCAACAAATGGAAGAAAAGAGAGAAAAAGGATTATGATTTAACTATGATAGCAAATATGGACTAGGGCACAAATGTGCTGAGAAGAAGTTGTTCTATATTGACGGAAGTAATGAGGATGATGAGGATGCTGAAATTATAGGAGAGGCTGAGGAACCAGTAGAAAAGGAAGTAGAGGATCACCAACCTATAATTTCTTTTCATGCATTGTCAGGTATTAGTACTCCTCAAACACTCAAGGTTATTGGCTATCTCAAAAAATAGAAGGTGACAGTGTTGATTGACTCGGGAGTACTCATAACTTCATAAATAGTAAGTTAGTTGCCTGCCTCAATTGTTTTATTTACCTAGCTCCAGAAATGCAAGTTATGATTGCGGATGGTGGGACAATCAAGTGCACAGGAAAGTGCCATAGTATCAAGCTCGAAGCTTTCCATGGGAGACTACATGTTAGAATCACCTATGTTTTTATTTCTATGGGAGGGGCGGATATTATTTTGGGTGTCCAATGGCTCACACCTTAGGTACTAAAGAGATGAATTTCCAAGAATTGTTCATGCGATTTCATTCAAATGGAAGGACAATACAATTGAATGGGATTGTAGCTAAGTCTCCACAAATTATTAGCTTTCATCGATGCGAGAAGGTTCTCAAAAAGGAGTAGATGGATTTATAGAAAAGTTATTTTCCATAGAAGTACAAAATACAAAGTCTTCAATGCCACCCGATCTTCAGAAGATTGTTGATGCTCACTCATCTATTTTTGATGCAATTCCAAAGGGACTACCACCAGTTAGGGATCATGATCATGCCATTCGGTTGATTCCAGGGATCCAAACACCTAACATCGACCATGTCATGAGATACCCATATTCCCGAGAAAATTGAGATCGAGAAAATGGTTCAGGAAATGTTGAAGGCATGTATCATCGAGCTGGCCAGAGTGCCTATTCTTCCCTAGTGGTCATGGTACATAAGAAGGATGAAACATGGAGGATGTGTCCATTTTACCGAGAACTCAACAAGTATACCATCAAAGATAAGTTTCCTATTCCAGTAATTGATGATTTACTTGATGAATTGCATGGTGCTATTTATTTCACAAAATTAGATCTTCATTCGAGGTACCATTAAATTAGAATAAAAGAGGAATATGTTCATAAAACAGACTTCTAGGATTCATGAGGGCCATTATGAGTTTTTGGTAATGCCTTTTGGTCTTACAAATGTGCCTTCAACCTTTCAAAGCTTGATGAACACTGTTTTCAAGCCATTTTAAAGGAAATTTGTATTAGTTTTCTTTGATGACATATTGATTTACAGTAAGACATGGGAAGAACACTTACAACATCTAAATAAAGTGTTGGAAGTTTTGGAGAAACATACTTTCTATGGAAATCCATCTAAGTTTTCTTTTGGTGTACAAGAGGTAGATTAGCTCGGTCACATTGTATCCCATGAAGGCATCAAAGTTGATCCTCAGAAGATCAAAGCTATGGTGGAATGGCCAAGGCCCAAAACTCTCAAAAATATTTATGGGTTCCTAGGACTAACAGGTACTATAGAATATTTGTGCGGGGATATGGTAAAATAGAAACCCCACTCACTGCATTGCTAAAGAAGGATGCCTTTCATTAGGCAGAGACTTAGCTACTAAATCCTTTGAGCACCAAGAAGCCTTGTGCGGCGCTTTCCCAATTTTGGCTACTCCCACTTCGAAAAACCTTCATTGTTGAATGTGACGCTTCAAGATCAAGATTGGGAGTAGTTCTAATGCAAGAAGGAAGACCAATTACATTTGAGAGTTTCCAATTCAAAGGAAAATATCTGCTCAAACCGGTCTATGAGAAAGAAATGATGGCTATTCTTCATGCGGTCAAGCAATGAAGGCCCTATCTCATGGGTAGACACTTGAAGGTAAAAACTGATCATGATAGTCTCAAATAATTTTTGGAGAAAAGGTTATCATCTAAGGAACAACAAAAGTGGGTAACAAAAATTTTGGGTTATGATTTTGAAATCATATACAAAAAGGGTAAAGAAAATGTAGTAGTGATGCATTGTCCAGAAGGGATACATCCACAGATGCCTTACTATGTGGAATGTCCATGTTGATGGCTGATTGGGTGGATGAAGCAAGATTGGAATGGGATCAAGACAAGGATACACAATCTCTAATACAAAATATCAAACAAGGATCTATGACATCTAAAAAATTGAGTGGAAAGGTAATGCCCTATGGTACGAGGACGGGTTATACTTAAGTAAATATTACGAGTTGAAGCATAAGATTCTTGAAGAGCTACATGCCTCGCATGTTGGAGGACACTACGGGTTTTTGAAGACATATCATAGAATAAAAGAGAATTCTTTTGGGAAGGACTCAAGGGGGGTGTAAATTTTTTTGTATCGAGTATATAGTGTGCCGAAACGAAAAAGAGGAAACAATTAAGACAACGCAGTGCATTACTGACCCTTACCGATTCCTAGCTAGAGATGGGAGGAGGTCTCCATGGATTTCATCACCGGATTGCCTTGTTCAGAGGGTAAGAATGTTATTTTCCTGATTGTGGATAGGCTCATAAAATATGCCCATTTTTTTGCCCTATCACATCCATTTGTAGCTAGTACAATCGCAGCTATTTTTTTGGAGACAGTTCAAAGGCTACATGGAACCCCAAAAATAATTGTAAGTGATTGTGATCCTATTTTCACAAGTAATTTTGGATGGAATTATTTTCATGTTTGGGTACTCAGCTAGCTCAAATTTAATCTTATCATCCTTAAACTCGATGGGCAAATGAAAGTGGTCAAAAATGCTTAGAGGGGTATCTACGTTGTTTTGTATCAGATAAGTAGGAAAGATGGATTAAATGGCTACCACTTACAAAATGGTGGTATAACACATCTTTTCATACCTCTTCTCAAATGACCCCATTTTTAGCATTATATGGTTACCATCCACCTTCTATCACTTCCTCCTTGAGGGTGCAAACTAAGGTTAGAGATGTTGAGGAACACATTCAACATCAACAATAGGTTTTGGCTAGTTTGAAGGAGAATTTAGCATTAGCACAAAACATGATGAAACAACAAGTAGATCAACATCGTAGTGAAAGACATTTTGAAATTGGTGATTGGGTTTTTTTACGTCTCCAGCCTTACAAATAGATGTCTCTAAAGCAACAGAAAAATAACAAAAACTTGCTCCTAAATACTATGGCCCTTATCAGGTTCTACAAAAAATTGGCAGTGTTGCTTATAAACTAGAGTTGCCTCCATCTTCACACATACACCCAATATTCCATGTTTCATGCTTGAAGAAGGTTATTGGATAGAAATTTGAAGCCCGAAAGAGTTACCGGAACTCGACAGGAAGGAAGAATCATTTTGAAGCCGAGAAGATTCTAAACACATACTAAGAGGTGAGAACCGAGAGACATTAAGGAATATCTAATCAAGTGGAAGAATCGAGCATAAAAGATGTCACTGGGAGGATGAAGGTTTTTACGCAACAACATCCAAGATTATTCAATGTTGAGGACAACGTTGGTTTAAAGGGGAAGGGCATGTTACACTCTTAACCTATTGCTTGTATTAGGATATGAGTAACCAACTTGTGGCTTACCATATCATTTTATTATATCATTTATACTTTCTTATGCTTAATAGGTTAGCACAGGTGATGGCCATAAAATATGAATAGTGTATAGAGGATTGTAGGTAGTAGTTCATTATCATTTGAGCATTTGAGTCTAATTATATGGTTTGGAGGTTTCCCCCTCGAAGTAGTGAAGCTATTACAATTGCATATTGAGCTCGTTATTTTGAAATATTGTGTTATTTGGTGTTATATTGCTACTCATAATCTGAATTATACTAGTAATTTCATTACATTATTATTCATTCCAAAAACTTTCTCTCGGTGCCACAATTACAATGATCCTCATGCATAACGACCCTTTAAAGATATTAGGGTTTTATCATTTTTGGGAAACATAGAAAACCACATGTTCATATGTGACTTAATAATGAAAGGTACAGATTTCACAATGCATAACTACATATAAAATGTGGCTTAGAGGGTGCTTCCCCCAAAGCCCCGTTAGGGGATCCCTCCCGGACCCCCACAAGGGGAGAATCACCACTTGCAACCCCATCACTATCGGGCTCCACAACCAATATCTTCCTCGAACCAACTTGGTAGGCTTGATGTCCAAGTCATATTCTTGGATCTTATAGACCCAATTACCTCTTTTAGATCTTGGTTCTTGTTGTGTCAACATTGATTTAAGCTGCGGTGTTTGGAACCAAGACTTTGGTGTGAGAATTCAATACGAAGTATCTGAAATGTTTTAAGGATCTAACCACCACGTATGCATGCCTCTCGAGGAAGTGTAATTCAGTTCATGTTTCTTGAATCCGAACTTGTGAATGCAATAGGAGATTTAATTCCTGTTGATTGTGTTGAGTTAGAATTACGAGAGATTGTGTGTTTAAAGCATATAAATAGACTATGAAATCCTTTTTAAAATCAAGACATACCAATATAGGAGCTTTTGCAATAGCACCCTTGATTTGTTCAAATGCTTCTCTACCTTCCTTCGACCATTTGAAGGATTATTTTCCTTTCATCATGTCAGTGATTTCTTTGGTTAGCTCGAAAAATCTAGCATGAACCTTCTCAAAAATTTCACCTTCCCAAAGAATGAGTGGACTCCAGGCTTACTTGTAGGTAAGGAAATATTCTTGATAGCTTGAATGCGTTTAGGATTGATCTTGGTTCCTTCTTTAGAAACAATATGACCTACTGAAGTTTTCCTTAGTAACTCCAAACACGAGACTTCTTTAGATTTAGGAAAATTATATGAAGTTTGCACCTTTGTAATATTTTTTCCAAATATCTTTGGTGATCTTCTCTCTTCTTTGAGAAAACCATCAAGTCATCTAGGTATACCACAATGATTTTGTCTTTACAATCTTGTGAATGCCATATCCATAGCCCTTTGAAAATTCACGTTGTATTGATCAATCCAAAAGTAATTCTTCTATCGCAAACATACCCTAGGGGGTGGTAAACGCAGATCTTTTATTGGTTTTCTCTAGCCACTTTAATCCGATTATAACCATAAAAACCATCTAGCATGGATAACATTTACGACCCGATTCTTGCTTGTAGAATATGGTCCATGACCGGTAGTGATAGTTATCCTTTAAGGAATCTTGATTAAGATTGTGGAAATGAACACAAATCCTAATTTCTCTATTTTTCTTGCGAATCGGGAAAATATTAGCTATCCAAGTTGAATGCCGAGAGGAAAAACTATTCATGCATCTAACATTTTTTGAACCTCATGGAATATAGTCCCTATAATTTTAGGGTTATATTGTCTTTGATTAACTGTCTAAATGGAGTTGCACCGGGTTTGAAGGGTGTGGTATACTCCATTTCCTTAGGTTGGAAAAACTTCAAGTCTTCATATGAGTATGCCAAGATGTCGAATATTTAGTAAGGAGGCTTACAAATTTCGTTACACTCCATAGGTGAACAACACTTACCAATGTTGACTAGCTGAGGTTTGTCCTTAGTACCAATAAAATCTTGTTTTATTGATATGATCAATGATATCAAATTTGGGAAAAATGACCATACTTGATGTCTCGGATACTAGTTCTTTCAAACTTTATGATGGCACACTTTTGACCTTTTCTTGAGGCTTGGTTGATCTTTGTTATGGAAGAAGAAAATTTATTCGTAGCTGATTTATCAACTGATTGACTTGACAAAGGTCCTCCTTTCTTTAAGATAGTTTTGACCTTGGAAACCTCAGTCACCTTAGACTCTTTAGGAATCTCAGTTATTTTAGATTCTTTGGAAGTTTCCTTATTTTTGGATTCTTTAGGAACTTCCCTAGATCTCTTTTATCTTCCACCTTAGTGGTACTCTACTCCTTTTTCTAAGAGCATGTGAAGACTGCGAAGGATTGACTATTCATATCTTCCATAATTTCTTCATATTTGTCTTCTTCTTCTCGAATCAGTACTCGAAGAAATGATTATTACTTTCTCCTATAGGCTCTTTGACTTTAGGTTCAAATGTTCCAAAGTCTAGCTCTTCTTCATCAATCTCGTTGACCTAAACTTCATCATTTATTTCTTAAACGACATCACATTACGAGATATTTGTGTGAGCTCCTTCATAGAAAGCCTCGTCGAAGCACACTGTAATTTTGGATTTATTGGGGATGTAGCCTTTTCTTGGGATGTCTTTGTAAGGAGCAAGTTTACTACTTTGAGAAACTTATTTTTTCAAAGCTAGCACATCATTAGCCAACTTAGTGAGTATGGTCTCAGAAGCATTGAGGGTTTCTTAACTCTTTCCCTTGAGGGAACTTTTCTTGAATTTTCCCGCCATGATTAAGTCATCCTCAATTTTTGTTGTCAAGAATTGAGCACGTTCCAAAGTAGCCACTCTAGCTCTTCTCAATTGATAGCACACTTCTGGTTGTGCGTTAATGAAGAAACATTTTTTTCCATCGGGATTCGGTGAATTTGGCGGAACTTTTTTCACCATTTTGTTGAACTTAGCCACAAAATTCCTCATGGATTCTATTGGTTATTTCTTCACCTGAGATAGTTGGGCAAAAAGGGCATGTTCTCTTCTGCGAGTTTTGAACATGTCTTCAAACTTAGTTTTCATATCATTCCAGTTTGTAATGCATCCATTCGGGAGATGATGAAACCAATATGCGGCAATGTCTTGAAATGTTTCAATGAAGAGGAGAACAAAAACATCTTCATATTCTACTAAAAAAAGCTGTGCATGCGGCAAAGAAGGCGGAGATGTCGTCATTAGGTGAATTCTTCCCATCTCCATTGAACTTGGGAAGAATCTTCCTCGATCCTTGTGGGAGGTCATGTCGAGCTGGTAAGGCCAATGGTTCATGGCATTTCCCCATGGTATGATTTGAGCTAATTTTGGAAAGGTGGTATGCGATGGAAAAACAACATGAGAAAGAACAAATGCTTGATTGGTAGTGATTCCTTCCTTATTTACTCTTTTAGGACTTGATTTGAGGTTACAATCTACAAGGAGTTTTCCCATTTGGTGGAGAGAACTTGAAACCAAACTTTCCTTGAAAGTAAAAAACAGGATCGATTGACATTTATCTTTTTCTCCGCGTGTAAACCTCCTTCCTACTATTTTAGATTCTTTCTTGTGAAGGGATCATTGGCACATTTCGCTCATCTCTTGCCTTTTCTCTTTGCTCTCTTTCTCGATCTCTTTGTGCATGAATGATTCTAGCAACTATCATAGCTTGATTCTCTTCGTTATCTAAATCTTGATGCATTGAGATGAAAATGGTAGTCGTTTGTGTGCTTTCCCCAAATAACTTGCCTCAAATATGATGATATGTCTTCTTGAGTATTTTTAAAAAATAAAATTGGTTGCAAGATAGTTGAGTTACCTATAATAATCATACAAGTTATTGCCTTGGTGGAATAGGGCCGCGTTGGTGAATAATGATCAAAACATGTCCAAGAGGTCTTCTGGCCACAAGTGTGGGTGCTCTTCTTCAAAGGTGTTCAATGTATATTTCTCTATCAATAGATCTATCAACAACCACAAATTGTTGCAATCTTTCATAGTTTTCCCAAGCTACTATCTCGAAGGTTGGAAACAATGTCTCCTTGAAAATATTTGTTAGGCACAAGGGGATAGTCATAAAGATTTAACCAAGCACTAGTTAACGATTCTAGAATCCCCAACATAATTTCCAAAAACTATTAGCATATGGATTTGCACACATGCAAATGACATGCAACAATAAGGAATGAAGTCCCTCCTCAATGAAGTTGAGGTTGCCTTTATTGAAAACCAAAGCGTATTTACATCTATACATTCAAAATTGTATGTGGGGTGTTTTGGAACATCAAATGGAAAGAAGTGTGAATGAGCGAGATGGAAAAGAATGAAGGAAAGAGATGGAAAGGAGTGAATGGAAGGAACATACAATAGCTAGGTAAAAGCATAGCTTAATATTGCATAGAGGAAACAATGAATATATAACTCAAATAAAGCATATTTTAAATCGGGTAAACAAGAATAAGTAAAAGGGAACACACATGAGCAAGTAAAAATCAGAGCTTGATCACTGTGAACAAGAACAACATATTAATAGCGTTGACAATAAGATCCAAGACAATATCTGCATGCAAGATTTAAACACTAACATCTAATGAACATAAGAACATCAAATGTTGTAAGAGATAATGAATGGGACACAAAGTTCATATTTCATTAACTCCAAAATGTCTTCACAAAAGAACACAAAGTTTCTTTCTTGAAACAAAGCTTGCACACAAAAGTATTTTCTTCTCCTCTCTGAAAGTCCCCTTACAAATGAGCCCCTAACTTCTTTTTATAACCCAAAAGTTGGTTACAAAGTAGTTAGGATTTACATGCTCATTAAATAGGGCACCTTAAGTGACTTTGACTTTTTCAACCAACTTTATGAAAAACAACTAAATAGAAACCACTTAAGTTATCAAAGTTTTGAAAGTGAGTTTAACAATAAACTCACTTTATCACATTTTAAAATTCATTTTAGGAAATGTACATAAATAAAAGCAATGGGTACATATGGACCCCACTTAAATGACTTAGACACACACATGGACATCTGATGTGCCACCTAGATCAAGGCACCTAGGATCGGTGCCTTATCCATTGGGTCAAGAGTCCACCTATCCCAATCGTAAGGGAATGCACTCATTCACCATGTTCTGCAATCATACGGATGATGAGATATCCAAGCTTAAAACTTGAGTAATTCACCCACCTTTTCATTTGAGCAACATCCTGGTGTAAGCAATTTTATCTTTATTCGCATTCACATCCACAATTACACACAATTCTCCACATACTCTGAATAACTTCCCATGGTGAATTCTTAATTTTTCATGAGACTATAGTCATTATGCCACCCTAGCTTGTCAGAATCTAGCTCCTGATCTTTCTCCATTGAGAATATCTTCTAAGAGTCGAGATTGCAATTCACTCCCTGGAGTTATGTCTTTCGTCTTTTTCACCATCCGGAAGTGTTGCCATTCGATCCACCCACAATCTTCCAATTTTAGAACACTTCAACTTTAGGAATGGTGATGAAGTATCACGTTCGCTGCTAATCGAGAGTTGACAGGAACACGCTTGAATGATGTGGTCTTGCTTGATGATCCGCTGCAACACACTTGTCATTGGTCTCAATTTGTCGATGAATAGATTCGCACAACGATCAAGTGAAGGTAATTGATGTATACAATATTCTCCCATTATTGACCTCTCGCCAATAGCTACAACTTATATTGCACAATAAGTAAGTCGGAGGTGAACCATTGGAGACATTGAGAAGCATCTGCGCCGCAGAGATAAGATTGGGAGCTCACAAGTCGAGGTCACTTCTACTTGGAGCCGTTGGAGTTAAATCGCCACACTATACAAGTGTCGCAGTGTATCCATGCAATTGATGACCACTTCAAAACAAGCGTCGGAAAATTATGACTCACCTTCGGTTGATACGTGATTGTGGAACCAACTTATGTCGACATGTCCCAAGTTGGTATCGGTGATGTTCTTATACTCGAATGGAGCGTTGAGGTAGGTATAATTCCTTGGAACTCATACCATAACACCGCTTTGTTTGGAGATGACATGATTGTGAAGACGTGACAAAATCTTGATTTCTAGCTATTACTTCCAGACTTCAAAACTGAACAAATCGCCTCTAAAATTATTAAGGGGAAAAATAAAAATCTTGTTTTGGAACGCTCTCACTTTGAATGAAGAAGTCTATTAAGGTACCAAAGTTTATGTGTCGAAGGTTTTTTCCCAAATCAAATTATTCAATCAAATATTAAACGTCAAAGTTGACTCTTTTGAAACTGCTAGGAAAATGTTGGTGTAAAACTGTGAAAACCCCGTTTGTTTTTAGCACTGAAAATACCAAACGCGTCACCTTAGGAATCTACAACTTGTCAGGAGCATATCAATGTGGGGAGAATATAAATAATTAATAATTTTCTCTTTAATATCATTCGAGTTCAAAATATCGACTCTCAAAGTTAGTCATCTTGACAGGCTGAAAACTGTGCGCGCACGGCGAAATCAAACGAATTGTGTTTTATTTGACTTCATGAAAAATATCAAATGAAGTGTTGTGAATTTGAAATTTGGAAAAGAAGTACATTAATGTGAGGAGAATTCAAAAAACTAAACCGTTTTTCTTGACAATCACTCAGGCCCGAAATATAGATTCTCAAAGTTGGTCTTCCAACAAGATGAAACAGTGCGCGTGGCGAAATTCAAACAAACTACGCTTTTCTCGGATTCGTGAAAAATACCAAATGAGGTGTTGTGAATTTGAAAATGAGTATGGAATCACCTTAACATGAGTAAAATTGTGGGCAATGATTGGTTTTTCACGAAAATCATCCAGCTTCGAGATATCAAGCTCCAAAGTTGATTACTTTGACAGATACAACCTGCGGCAGCCTTCGTTCCACATCAATTATTTTTTTCATAAATTTCAATTTTCTTGTGTTGATATATATCTTGCTTTATATTTTTTCAAACGGTTCACGTTATTTCTCTTCAGGCACAATCCTCGTCTTCTTGCAATTGTGTGGCTTTGTTTTCCTTGTAAATGTGTTGGAAATGGGTTTGGAAATGCGTTTTTGGGTTAATTTAAATGTGGACAACCTTCTTATTTCCTTTGGCAGGGTGGTTTATTCTACATGCGTGGGCTCTTTTACCTTTGCCTGTGTGGTATTTTTCAAATTTTCCTTATGAATGCATGAGCTTCCTTCGCTGATGGAGTTGCTTTGATTGTGAATGGTCTGTGCTCTCTTTGCAAATTGGTGATTAATAAATATCTCTAAAACCTGCGTGAGAGCTACTCTTTTACCCCTGACTTCCCCTAACAGTTGTGTGGATTTTGTCTTATGCAGGCCAATCCCTATTGTTTTTGCATATGCGTCCTCTTTTCACCTCTTGACTGTCCTCCCCACGTGGCTTTTTATTGCCTTAAAAGCTATTGAAGGCATTAAACGTGAGTATTGGCATAATTGGTCTGTCATAATGCTTATGGAATGAATGACGTTGGCACTTTGTATGGAAAGATGCATGGGGTGACACCACTGTTGCACAGTTTTGTCAAGTCTCAGTGAGGACGCGAGCGCTAATCAGAGTGAAAACCAGGTGCAGAACCCATGCATGGAAGGACAAGTGCACAAATTCAAAGCCGAGGGCGTTGATGGTTGAAAGACTGGTGATAGAAATGACAATCACAGGTGGATTTTTAATGCGCCATTATTTCAGCAGCCGTTTTTTCTTTTCTTGGACGTCCTTTACAACAGATTCCACTATATGTCTTTTGATTTGCAGCAGATACACCTGGAGGTTCAGATTGGATTGCATGGGAACTGTTGTTGAAACTGTTGCTCCTCCAAGTGAGGTGTGGTATATCTACTTCACGTGCGTGACAATGCTTTTCTTCTATGGTGTGGGCATTACTTCCTCCTTGTTCAACGTCTGTGATGGATGTCATAAAAATATTTCACCGAACACACTTCTACAAGGAAATAAGAAGAAGTTAGAAATAATAATAAGAATTTGGAAATAACGATCCCCAACTTCTTACTCACGATTTTTTCCAATATGAAGATTTGTTACGCGGATTAAAGTTGCTTTCCCATAATCGTTTATTTATTTTTGTGAAATAAATAATTTCTCTTTGTTCGGGAAGCGGGAATTAATTGTCAGGGGAATATGGGAAAAAACTTAATCATTTTCCTGTGGCAATGGCAAAGTAGACTATCAATTTCCATTTATTTCCCCATGTGGAAAATTGGGAGATCTTTTGTCACTTTTCCATCTGGTCGAGTTGGTAATCAACAAGAGAAACTCCACAAGTAGGAAAAAAGAGGATTTTTCCAGGAAATGGAAATTCGGGAGCGGAAAGTCAATTTGCCATCCCTGGCAATTGGAGGCGGGATTTTTATTTCCCACGGCAATGACAAAAACTTGTCGATTGATTTTTTCATGAATATTAAATTAATATTTATTTAATTAAAAACCCCCAAAAATTAATAAAATTAATTTTATTAAATAAAAGGGTAAGAAATTAATTAAATATTAATTAATTAATTATTAACGAAGTTTGTGACATGGTGGCATGTGTTCTCATACGAAATGGACCTATGACGAAAACAATCATGAGAAAGAGAGCGATCACGACGAGAACACTTTTGAATTTTTTTAAATTTTCATGCTTATTAATTTAACGAAGTCAAAATTGGCTAATAACACAACCATGCAAGCCTAATTGGCCTAATTGTTGAAGGTGGATTTTCTTCAATAACATGAATCAAAGCTATATATACTAATCATGGTAGAGCACTATGCATACATGATTGATCTCCTTAGCCGTGTTGGACAGTGAAATGAGGCACATAATTTTATCCAAAACATGCCAATTAAATATGATGCTCGTGTGTGGAGAGCCTTGCTTGGTGCCTGTAGAAACCATTGCAATATTGAGATGGCATAATATGTTGTAGAGTGCCTTCAGGAGTTAAAAGGTTTAGGTGTTGGAGATTTTATAGCTTTAGCAAGTATCTATGTTGTAGTTGGCAAGTGGGATAACATGGCTAAGGTAAGGACAAATATGAAATTTTTGGGACTGAAAGGGAGGTCGATGGAGTGGGGTTGTGGCCAACAACATTATGTATACATTTGTTAGATGTGACAAATCACACCCACAATCAAAATAAATCTACTCAATAGTGGAGGGCTTTGATGTTGAAATTAAGTCGGCGGGTGTATGTCTCGAACCAAACAATGTGTTGCATGGCAAGGAAGGGGACGAGGAATATATTTTCTATGGCCACAGTGTAACACTTGCCCTTACTTTTGGGCTGATGAATTCATTGCCTGGAGTGCTTATCTAGATATTTCAGAACTACCTTATGTGCAAACATTGTCATACCGCTACCAAGGCAATCTCCAAACTTACAAGGCAAAAAGTTGTTGTGAGGGGATGGCAAATGTATCCATCATTTCATGGTTGGAGAGTGTGCTTATGGGGATTATTGGTGATAATTGAATAAGTGCCACATTGTACTCACATTTAAGGTAAGATATTAGATTACTCAATATCTATGGCTAGAAACCGTGACGAAGTGGTGAGATTATTTTTACTAAGCAAGGGGTGTTGATTGCGGTGGGGATTTCCACCAAATTTCAATTAAATCTTGTGTATTCTAATTTTTGTATTCAAAGTGTTATTGTGAGTACTGAGCTATATATGTAACATTTTTCATCTTGTAGGATTTTTACTCTGCATTGAACACTTCGAGCAGTTCAGTTTTGGGAATTTTATTGAGCTCCAGACTAATATGGTACACTTCATATTTGTTTTATGATTATATTTTAGCACTAGTCATCGAGGTAAGCCTTCACAAAGATCTTTAATATAAAAGTAAGATGACATAGATGTATATTAGGAACATGTGCTTAAATGTTGTCAATAGCTTAAGGTTTTTATCATAATGATGTTTCAAACTAATTATATTAAATGGACCATAACTTAGGATTGTGAAAATAGAGAATGTTGTGAATTGATATGATGCGAGGCTAACATTTTAGTAATATCATGTGCATAGAACAGAGAAAGAAACATAGAAATTGGATTGTAAAACCACTTGAATGATGACCACTACATCATTTGACTGTTAATTCTGTCTCGAGTAGGCTATCCAAAAGCTACAGTTTTTCAGGATTTTTGATATTCTCGGAAAGTACATACCTAAAGATATAATGATCATGTTGCCAAACTTTGACCTAGAAAATTTGATGTGAGCACAAAGCCCTATACTCAGCAAGAATATTTTGAGATGCATATCTTCAAAGTTGTTTCCAAGACCAACTCCATCTCTATTTAGATGATAGACCAAGGTACAATACTCACAATCAATGAGAACTACTTTACTGTTGTTGCTTGAGAGAGCATCATTATCTTTGGTAGTTTACCGAGAAGTCCCCAATAAATATATGTAAATAGGTTGCTTCAGTGTCCAGAACTAAGCACAAATTGTTATTAAATTAGTTTTAAGTTTATAATCTAGTCTCACTTCCCAAAGTCTCTTAATTTATAATCTCACTTCCTAGTCTCCAAATATAAATATAGCTAGATGTTTTCAAAGCAATGATGATAATTTTCATATATATATATATATATATATATATATATCTGTCTAGACACTTCTCATTTATCGGTGAAAATAATACTTGTTCCCCCATTAAGTGTTATTATAGGTGTTATACCTGATTAAAAATTTAGTTGCAAATTATAGGAAAGAATTGACATAATTCAATTCCAGTTGACATACCTAGTTTCCAATCTGACATAAATGTCTCTCTTTTTTTCCCCTTTGCATGAAGATAATGTAACTGAATTTTCACTCTACTTATGTATAGGATACAATGGTTGGACAACTTTCTATGTACATTCTATTTGCAACAGATAATGTGTTAAATTGTAGTAATCTAAACTACCCCACTTAGCCTATTATTTGTGACAAAGGTTGGGTGCCCATATGTTTGTTCACTATCTTAATAAATTAGCAAGTTTCATCTTAGATGGAGTATCAACAAATAATATTGCACTAAATCTTTATTGTAGAGGCCTATATAAATTTGACTACAATATAAAGGTTATAGATTAACATCATAAAATGTTTTACTACTGATATTAGGAGGGAGCCATCTCACTACACATCATCAAAGACAAATGACAGTCAACAAATGTCGAACCAAAAATTATTCATTCGAACCGAAAGCTTCAAATAGTTTAAGCACCTATTAGAAATTTATAATTATATAACATATAGAAAGAGTTATTGTCACAATGTTATCCAAACATATTCTTGCCAAGAGATCAATCCCTTATGCCATCATCCTTGCAGAATTTTGCATAGCCCTGTCCATTTCAGTGATCTTTCATTTGGTGACAATGGTTCACGGACTTAGACTGTTTGTAAATCTATGTTGTAATGTGGGGTTCATTTATGTTGGCATGCAAGAGCCTCTTCGTTTCTTTGCCTCATTGATCCTAATGTTGACATGCCACTCCTACATAGCGGTCGAGTGGATGCTTCGATCTCTCCAATAGAGAGAGAGAAGAAACAATGGTTGTGGTAAAGATGTTTATATATTATTTCTCCAATCGACATGGTCTTAGTAATGAGCCAATCACATCAAAACTTCAACACTACTCAAACTTATATTCACTTTAGTGATGAGTTTATCCAAGCCCCATGGTATACAAAACCACAATTAACTTGCACTCCCGAGGATTCTCCTTGCTCAACTCAAAGTTTGCTCCCATCAACTTTGCATTGAGATAGACCACCATATCCTTTGGGAGCATTGTATTTGTTAGATTTTCTCTTTTGAGTTAGAGGTCAAGGACCATTTAGACCAAATATGCTTAGCCCTCTTCCTTGTGGAGATGTTATATATTCCTCAATAGATTTTTAGATGGGGGGCCTGCACTAGGGTAATTGTATTCAACTTCCAACAGTCTCACATCATCAATAGGAATACATCCCATGGCCATCTTCAGAACTTATAGGTTAGACCAATTAGATGTTGCATGGTTAATAATCCACATGGCCACATACTTATCACGCACTTCTTCACCATATTAAGTATTGTAATGTTTTTTCATAGCAACAAGGTTCACCTAACCACACAATGCCCTCTTCTTTTTTATCTTCAATTCTCTTGCCCTATTGCTTTCTATTTAGACATTTTAGTTTTCTCTTTTGTACTTTTTTGAAATTTCTAATTATGCCAAAAAGCATGTTCTTTGGTAAAAGCGTAACCCCCTCTAACAACGGATAAAATGTTAGTGGCTATGATCGTATAAGTACATCGTTCACATAATATTTTTTAATTAAATCTAACAGTTTGTGATGAGTAAGGTGGTTTCATGATAGTTATTGCACTGACATGGTGTCAGTTTCCATGTAAATGGTGGTACCATCTAACATGGTGCAGGTAGCATTCATGAAGGAATTGACATCCTGCAGATGTGGTTTAACTTCAAACCTCCATATTGCTTGCCGCGCGGTAAGCACATATCGCCCATGCAAGAAAAACACATGCATAAGCCAAATAACATAAAAAAAAAAGCCACCATGGGATTTTGCCAGTGTTAAATCGGAATACTCTGTATGTCGGCATGTTGGGAACATGTATACAATGTTATGGAGGTTGTTAACCATTCACTTAGCTGCACCAAATTTTGTAGGATGAGCTCAATGACATGGTGAACGCCAATTTGGACTAAAGCGGAGAGGCTCGGACAAATGCAAGCTTCCATGTCCATTAAAAACTATGTCAATAAGTGTTAATAATTTTAATTTCTTCTCTGGTAAAGTAGGGGATGATCAACGCACCTCCATGAATGTTATCCACACCATTCTCTATTTTTTAATAGTAAAACCCTCTCCACACACAGGAAATCTAGAGCTTATTCCTCAACTTGATAGTGTTTTTCTTCTTCTTCCTGATGGGGAGAACTAACCATCTTATTCTTCTCCCCCTGAACTAGTGCATCATGAGCAGCTTTGGCTTTAATAACACTATCAACATTGGCATTACCAACATTATCACCTTTGGCTTTATCACTCTCAGACTTGTTATGAGAAGAATTTGTAGTGTTGGACCCTTCTTCCACTTCACCTGTCTTACACCTCCTCCCACCAAGTAGCCATGAATGACTCCTGCCGCTTCTACTCTACTGATCAAAAATTGTTCTGTGGGTGCGGGAAAAGTGGGAGAGGTTTGGACAAAGGCAAGCTTCCATACCCATTTAGAAACTACTCGGTGGCCGCCATGCGTGGATATTGACCTTTAAATTATTATTGCTTGTCATCTCTCCAAAAAGCTCAAACTTTTCCATTATGCATGTCAATGTGGTCACGTGGCCAGAATTTAACCTAATAATAAGCTCTTGGTCATGAAATGTATGTCGAATATTTAATTAATATTGGGCCCATATTTGCAAATATACAATAATTCACAGAGGAGTGTTTCTGAGTTTTTAATTTATTTCACTTTTTTTCGAACTTCATTAAAAACAATGAGTATGTTTGATGTAATTGTGCTTTAACAGTCCCATCTAGCTATCATACGTTGATTTTTTTTAGAAAATAAATTGTAGAAAGGAATGTGAATGATACTTTCTGTATTTCAAAACAACATTGAAAATCTTTGAAATGTGTGAAAATTTGGAGAAAAATATTTATTTCCGTATAGTCTACTATGTAAGTATAGAGGATATGACAACCATTCATGTGAAATGTTGGCATGTGCTGGAATTTGCAACATGTGTATACGTTTTTTTAGTCATTTTAGATGTCAAAATAATACTTTTAAAATATAAATTTCATGATTGTTTATTGTTAAAATACTGCTTTTAAAACACTACTTTTAGTTATATAATTAAATTTATTTTTCCCCGGCACTGGCGTCTACTTTTCGAGCTGGATTAATAGTATCTCCTGGCCAGTTGTAGTTAGGGTCAGATTTAAGTTTTTCTTAACTGGAAAACTTTTGTTGCACTTACCGGCTATGTCTTTTATATTTATAAATAAAATTTGAATTATTATATATATAAACACACATATTGCACATGCACATGCAGATATGTGATATACTCGTTAAATAAAACTAAGCAAAAAATGTTAAAATTAGAGAAGACAAATTCAAACTCTTTCGCTTAAAGCTCCTAAAATTAAAGCAGATCAATTCAGCCATACATCTGAAGAAACTCACAAGAAATTCTTTCAAAATGAATAAACATCTAAATCTTATAAAAAACTTATTTGAAAACAATTTCTTGTGGAACAACTTTGAAATCACCGACTGCTCTTCACCACACAGTAGCCATAATTAATTGCAACCCACTCATAACAATTATTTTGAGTTCTTGTCGACTTTCTAGAACTGGTGATGGGCTCTCTGAATCTGCACCTACACCATAGGCTCCCCTTGCTATCACACAAACTATTGTCATGACCATAAATACTTTTACTTGCCATTATGGAATTATATAAGTTTTTGTTGTTGTTGTGTTGTGTATATATGATTGTGATGGAGATGGATATATAGGTAAAGAGGAAGCAAGCTCTTGTGATGTGTTTGTATCAGGACTGTGAATGCAGGGGAGAATTATTAAGTAGCAGAGCCAACAGTCATGTGAGTCCCCTCCTCTTCATGCATGTACGTGTTCATGTGTTTTCCTATGCCGTGAGAAACTGATTTCTTGTTGCACTAGGGTGGATGTTATTTTGACGGGGAAGTAATGGATATTGTTTTCACAGGGGATGTGATGATGTGCATTTACATCATGTGTAAAACTGCCTTACAGTAATAGGATATGTCTACCTTTTCCCAAATGCCCAAGAACAATACATACATTTTTATGACTATAAGACCACCGCCTCAATAGCTCTTCAAATAGTTTCCACATGTCTGTCCATTCATGGAGCCAAAGGGCATCCTCTTAAGTGTATGTTAACATGCAAAAATAGAATTTATTAAAATTTAACAGAAGTTCCCGCAATAAAGCCACTGAAATACTAATAACTTAGCCTCTCAATCATATATTTAGCATTTTCAAATAATGAAAATAAAAATGAAATAGAATGTAAAATAAATTGCCTCTTGTATGAATAATTCGTCATTAAATATTATTGAGCAGGGTACGGTTAAATTAGTAACTTGTGAAGTACTTCTTTTAACAATAAGTTATTATTTAATATATTGTAACAAAGAGTTTTTTTAATATAACTTTACAAAATAGTAATTATATGTTTATTAGTTGATAGATGGTAAGTTTTTACGTTTGTTTGTTTGTTTATTTTTGATTATTAGTTTTAATAAATATTATTGTTGTGTTTGTAGGTTACGATTATTCTTTTATATATATATATAATTTATCTTGTATTTAAAATATTGCAATGAATGGAATCATTATAGTGTATTATTATTGATGTTCATATGCACACCCAAGAGTATTTCAAGAATAAATAAATAATTTTTCTTTGTTTTGGCTATTTTTCAATTAAGAAAATGATGGTTTATGGTGTCCTTGGATTACTCCATAAAGGATTTCATGCCAAGAAAATATGTTCCACTTGAATGTATCTTGATGGAAGAGTTATGTCTAATTGTTTGTTGCAATTAGCAACCGCACCCATGTTATGCACTAGAAATGTCAATATGGATCATGTGTCACTTCTTACCATCGCCGCATCTTTTTTAGTGCAATGTATGTTGAACAATAAATGTCTTAAAAACTTTTACAATTTAATGCAATAGCTCCAACAACAAAATCTATTTGATTTTATTGATGCTATGTTTCCTCTTAACATAGAGAGTCGTCTAGATTGCAAGGATGATGTAGACGGCACAACAAGACGGTAGAGTCATGTCAGGCTCAAACATATGCAAGCTTCCTATTTGTAGGGAGGGGTGAAGGAGGGTGCAAATCCTCGGAGGTTGGGGAGAATGTGGTTGTATTGTTTGTTAAACATTAAATTTATCTTAATAGCCACAAACATGAAAAGACCTTTTAATTAGATTTGTAACTTTTAGAGTTTATTGTACATTGTAATGTTTTTTTATACCATAAGCGTGGAGGGAAAACACAAAATGGTACACAAAAGTGGAAACATGGTATATACTCTATTTAGGGGCACCGACAATGCTGATTTATTTTGTTGATGCTATGTTGTTGCTTAACAGAAAGAATAAGCTAGACAATGAGGATGATCTAGAGGGCATGTCACAAAAGGGAAAAAACATGTTGGACTCAAACATATAAAAGATTCATTTCTACAAATGGTGGAGAAGTAAATTCTGCAAATCCTATGAGAGTGGGGAGAATGTGGATGTCAGGTTCAATGGTCTGAGGTGTGCCCACCTGGTTTTCATTTACTTCTTAGTGTCAAATGCAATAGAAACACAACACTTTGTTCTTTTGCTAAAAACAACCTAGTGGACAACCTAACTTTCAAATATCAAAATCCCTTAATTGTCCTATTGTCATATCCATTGCTCAACACACCATGCATGTTGATGATGATCAATTGCATCACAAAATTTTTCCTAACATCAACCATAAAATCATGTTTTATGCAAATTTGTGTGTTGAAATAGGTCTTGTAAATGGTGCTACCGTCTCTATCATCGGCATTTTTATGCCAATTCCTTCGGTTCATCTGGTTTACCTTTATTTGTTGTCATCAAATTTGATCGATACACGAGGCCTTATTGGGATGTCAACATCCCTTTTTATATTCCAGTTCCACCTATGGATTTGGCTTTTTTTATCCACAAATCTCAGGGGCTTACTTTGTAGAGAGCTTGCATTGACATTGAGGGCTCTGAAAGAGAGGGGCTTATCTTCATAGCTATATCAAGAGTTCCTTGTTTGTTTGTCATTTGGTTTTCATCGCCCTTTTCATTCATTGTTGAAAATCATGTTTTTTTGCAAATTTGTGTGTTGAAATAGGTCTTGTAAATGGTGTTACTAGCTCTATCATCGACATTGTTTATGACAATTCCTCTCGGACCACCTAGCTTGCCTTTATTTGTTTTCTTTAAATTCACTCAATACATGGGGCCTCTTTGGGATGTCAACAACCCTTTCCATGTTCCAATTCCACTTATGGCTTCGGCATTTTCAATCCACAAATCTCAAGGGCTTACTTTGTAGAGAGCCTCTATTGACATTGGAGGCTCCGAAAGATAGGGGCTTATCTTCATAGCTATATCAAAAGTTCCCTCCTTGTCTACCCTTTGATTTTCACCACTTTTTTCATTCAATTATCATTCCAAAATGTCCTCGCACCTCCTCTGTCGTCACGCTTTAAAAGAGGAATTTCCCCCGCTTCTTCTCCTTAACTCTCCCCTCTTTTTCCTCTTCGGCCCTTCCTTTTCATGATTCGCCTCTTCTTGTCATATCCTAATCTTTTCCACTTCTCCCATTCCCTCCTCTTCCTTATGTTCTTCATTTTTCGGTAGAAATATCATATTTATTTGTTATGTTTTTCAGTACCTTGTCTCCTCTCCCGTATTTCACTTTCGGCGTTAACATCACACACCTCACGTGTGATTGCTAGTGTACTCGTATTTTCTTTACATTGTATCTTTTGGTGGACATTAATATATAAATTAAATGAAATAAAAATACTCAATTTAGAGAATTTAAAGAAATAGGTTGAAAGAATTTGCGATAATACATCATCTAGACATTAACACAATATGTAATCTTTGAGTTCAAAACCTATAATATTCCTTATATTTGTTTCTTCTAAAAATATTATAAGAGGAAGAGAATTTAATAAAATGACAGAACACCAATATTATTTAATTAAATATATATTAAACAAATTCCAATGTTACATGGTTCTATTAAATTTCAAAGTGTAACAAAGGACCAAAGGCCTCCATTATATATAGTGTCATAAAAATTCATAAGCTTCCACATTTTATTATAATGTGAAGTCGTCATCACATTTACCCATGAGACTCTTGGAGGAGTGATATATTGACATATTTTAGAAAGATGTGTTTAAGATATCTATGTTATTATCATCTACAGTGTAGTAAGTAAAATGTTAATTCCACATCCAAAAAATTGTGTACATATATTATGCAAATTGTTGGAGTGGAACAATGGCTAAGTATGCAGAGTGCATGGAGGAATGTGGCACACAAGTAAAGTGCATAAACGTGTGCGAGAACATGAAGTGGCGTCTTTGAAGGCTCGCGCCCGGGAAGACAAATTCCAGGACTTAGCCGTGTTTCACATTATTTTCCCATTCTATTTTTCCCACCTTCGCACTTCTCCACCCTCAATCACCTCCTTCTACACCTTTGTTCCTCTCCCACTATTTCTCTCCCTCCAATTTAACTCCTTTGACATATCCCTTTCGACGTTTCCATTGTACATTTCGTGTGTGTATGTTAGTTGTGTATGTTAATATCACGGGGGTTCATTATCTAGGCAATATCCTAGCACGTGGTTCATATTGAGGTAATTAAAATTAATAAAATTTAAACTCAATATACCAAGTAGACATGAGGGGGTGAAAGGGTTTAATTTATTAATGTTTTGAATCGGTATTGGGGTAGGTTAGAGAGGTGGGCCAAAGGAAAGTGAGGTTTAATTTTAATATAAAACTAAAACATTTGAACCCTAGTTTTTAAAAGTAAATACCTTAAAATTGCAAAAGGAGTGTGGTCATAAATTAAATTATAATCTTTTTTAATAAATAAATCTAGATTCTTAACCAAGAAATAATAAGATGGTAGAAAACTAGAATTGAGTATGCTTTTCAACACAAGTGATATTATTTCACAATTTTAATTATTTGAAGAACTATTGATAAATGAATAAAACTTAACATATATAAGGTGACTTGTAATATGTATTCAATGGCTTCAAACTATCTTTCGAAAGGAAATGCATATTAAAAGAAATTGAGTGAGAAATATAATATATTTTTGTCTAATATATTGGGGTAGAAATAAAAAGGGGTAAATAAAATTGTACTTGAAAAATGGGTAGGTAAGGTACATGGAAAAAATAGGGGTATTTTCATTCTAATAATATAACAGGAGGGGGTATTATCAATTGAATAATTAGAGGTAGAAACTAGAATTAAGGGTATTCTTTAATACCCTTCGAACGCACGTGCTATACCATACTTTTACTAAGTGAATCCCCGTGGTTAATATAAGGTAAAGGACTTTATTTTCAAGTGAATGTATTTCTTACATTTGTAATACCGTGTGTGTGTTTTTTTAAAGATAGGGGTTAAAATAAGAAGAAATGAAATGAGGTAGTAAAAATTAATGGGTGGATTGTGTGGAGAGAGAATAATGGGAGATTGTGCAGTAGCACAAGAGGGACATGCGCATTGGAGTGGTCTGTCTGATGGAGGGATAACCTGCGCAGGGTCATGTCAAGGCAGAAACACGGGCCTCCTTCCCATCGCCCCCACACGGTATTGACATGCCTCTGTCAAATGGGAGGCATGTTGGTGGATAGAATCGTGATTCTCTCTACTTGTTCAGACATGTGCCACTTCTATGACAATTTTTTCAATAGATCACACCCAATAATAGAGGAGATTCACACTCTAGCCTGTGGCATTGTTATGTGTTCAGATCATTTCCTCCACAATTTCCACCACTTGTAAAATAGGATGGATATTTCTCTCTCCTGCTAGCGATGTTATTATGCTTTCATTTCAATTTTTCTTGAAATCTTAACCACTTGAAAATAACCTTGTAGAAGTTATGAATTCAATTGGAAGCGTCTTATTTTAATTTATCATGGGTCAAGAAACTAGCATCTGCCAACTTTAACATGTTTACTTTTGCAAAAGGATTGGAATCCCACAACTGGTTTTCACTATAATTTTTGGGGAGGTGTTTTTCTACATGAGTTTTGGAGGCACTTTGGTTTAGAGGGTCCAAGTGAAAACTTGCAATTTTTGGTTTTTCCTAAGGAATGGTATCTCAAAAATGAGTACCATTTGTCGATTTTAGCCCCATTAATTTCTTTCATTCTCTCCATTTACAAGAGTGGGTGGTAAATTACGAAATCCCTATAAGGATACTCGACTACTCCTTTCCAAGGCCATTTTGACGTTGTTTGAGCTATTTTAAACTATAGTGTGATTACGTCTCATTGAACCAATTTTGTGTTACAAATGATTTTGAATTCACCCTACAAAAATGTTTGTGGGTCGAGAAATAGTGTTCTACCACCTCAAACCCCTTCTAACATGCATTGAAAGTTGTGAGTCATCATTAGTTTCAATATATCTCCTTTGGAAGCACATTTAATATGCTACTTTCATAGCCACTTCGACTTTTTGACATTGTCTCAACCGTGAATTGTCAAACTTCGCCAAATTGCTCCAGAATGGTGCCTCTAAAATGAGTTTTGCTTATCAATTTTTCTTGTGTAAACTCTTTGGTGATTTCATCATATAGGACAAGAGGTTAGAAGTGATTGTTTTCGCTATTTTAAACTATAACTTTATCGACCCCTTTAACTTAATGTTTGACTCTATTAGATAAATATTGCCTAGTAAGATGGACAGTGTTGTTAACATTGAGCTATCCCTTTGAACTTTGTTATATAAATTTGAATTGTGGGAAGATAATGAATTCTCTATTTCTCTCTCCTCTCTCTAAAATTCGAAATATAAAGGAAATGAGAAATGTAAGTGTGGAAATATTAAAATCTCTCTCTCTCTTTGGAAAATTGAATTGCATAATCACATTGATATATAGAAAAGTGATATTTTGCCACCATTTGTGTTGACACGGGTTTCTACAGTGTGAAGTGTTGAGGTGAAAATGCAAATGTTTGACATTATTCAAAGAATGTATTAACAATTAGTTTTCTTAAAATTGTATGAATTCATTTTGAATGAAAAATTGTATTTCTATTGTATTAAAATGAGTAGTGTTACCCTTATTATTCTTAATAAGAAAATGAATGGTTAGTATCATGCATTTACAAGACTTCATCGTATTTATCTAATTTATATGTGTAGACACAAAATTATGCACTTTAGACATTATTTAGTCTCGAGTCTCATACTACTATTTAGAAGGTTCTTAAGTGAAGAAAGTACTAATTAACCCTCGTCTTTTGGTCATCTTGTTTTATTTTATTTCATCATTACTGACCTCTTGCACCCATATACCCAGTCAACTTCTGTCATCCCACATTATTTTAGCCTCGACTAGAGCACCCAGATTAATCTTGGGCGCCATGGGCGCTCTGGTCCAACCAGGGCGCCCGGTCCTTTTTGCACTTTCCGCCACTTTTTGGGCTCTTTCTAGCCGTTTCAGATCTTTATCTTTCTTGTGGTTAGCCTTTTCGGGTTAATTACGAAATTAGATCAAGAGAACCCTATAAATATAAGTTATGAGACCATAATGAGGGACCTAACATCACTTACTACTATCGCTCACCTAGAGTCGCATCCATCTATTGCATTAGACATCAAGTGCATCCACATAGCTCCATCATCAAGGCATAAGCTAGGACATCTCGCATCACACTTCATAAGGGAAGGGATTCTATTATATTTTCTACATTTGGCTATTGCTCATACTTTACTTCACAAAGTGTGAATGACACAAGAGCACCTAGGGCACGATATGCACACACTCACCATAACTACATCTAGGTCCAAAATGTAGTGTAGAACTTAGTTAGTAAGCCCACTATTGTAGCGATGAGGTCATTTTGACCCATTCATTTGCATCTTTCTTTTTTGATATTTTTACATGTCTTCTCATCATCCCGGAGATATCCTGCACGGATAGCAAATTTGATGCGACGAATAACTGAAAGGTTTCATATCACCTATCGCCCTTGTGAATACCGGTTTGAGCTTCCGCACGTACCAAGGCACCCAAATTATAGACTAGAGCGCCTGTAGACACCCCAATACTTCTCCAGTGCTCCAGTCCATCCAAATCCTCCATAGCTCCATTCTTTTCGGCACTCCTACACAATCGTTCATGTTCCTAATTTTTCCAACCATTACGATGACGTTGTCCTGCAAGCGTATGTTACTCAACTGAGTTCTTTCCTCTTCCTTCTTGCATATTAGGGTTAGCATTTCCTTTTATATAGTTGATTAGATCATTTACATACTTCCTTACATCATTCATTTACTTTATTATAGTTGTTCATAGCTTAGATTAACTATCCCCATTTAGTTAATTTTAGTTAATCATTTTAGTGAACCCCACTCGATCATCACACTTTTAGGTTCTTCATTCCTTTGCTTATCATTTTAGTCCTTCATCCATTAGCCTAGCTTTGGCTCATCATGAACATCTCTATTCACACTTATCTACAAAATCACCTTGATTGTATCAATAAGCTTAAGAAGTACTTGTCTACCAATTACATTCCCCTCATACTTCACCCAACTATGTATACCATAAGTTTACTTCAGATTTATCCCTTAATGAGGATCAAATCACTTTCACAACATATGATCTACATTCTCAAGCGATACTACAACATGACCCTCCCTTGTATATCTAAGTTTGTATTAACAAAGTCAAAGTTAAACGTGCTTTAGTTGACAATGGATCTGCCTTAAACATTTGTAACATCACTTTCCTTCAACATATAGGAATGTCAGAAGCATCTTTAGCCCTTCATCCATCTCTATTTGTGGCTTTGATAACATCCCCAAGTGTGTTTTAGGTACTATTAATTTACCAATCACTATTGGTCCATGTATAATTGATATTCTATGTCATGTCATGCCTAATGACCTTAATTATAATATCCTCCTTAGGAGACCTTGGATCCATGCTATGCATGCGGTCCCCTCTACACTACATGCACATTGCTTAAATTCCAATATCAAGGCATTGTTTACGATTTGTTGGCCGATGATCCATCACCTTTCAGTATTGTAACTTTGTTGAAAAAGCTACTGATATCCCTACTTCCTCTGATATTACTCATGAATTTTCTAGGTATGGGTTAGGGTATGAATATTTCTATCACTTTGGCTTCTCTGATACATAGGTAGATCAACAAGAACATAAAATCACAGAGCTTTGGGACCTCCCCATGGTCACACAAGTTTGGGCTAGGGTATCACCTCCTTCTCCACCACTTGTGGATTACTTTATACCTCCTTTTTCATGTTCCTTCACTTCCCTTGTTGCATCCGAAACTCATTAGTGATGATACATCTACTCTTTGGGATACCCTCGATACTTTTTCTACCAATAACACACTACTTGATTACATGGGTGCTTATGATCATCTTCCCTCTTTCCACCATAAGAGGCATCATCCTTTATCCCTCACTAATATGGTTTACCTCGGGAATATGATGTCACCACTGATAATGTTGATCCACCCGATACTATTCCTACTTGATCCATATATTGAGGATCATTCAACCCTTCTAAATGAAGAAATAATACAATACAACTTAGGTACATCTAAAAATCCATGCATAGTTTTTCTCGTCGCTTCTCTCACCCCTACTAAACAAAAGGATATCAAGAAAGTCCTTCATGATTTCTCATATATTTTTGCATGGGATTATAGTGATATGTCGGGTATTGATACATATATGGCAATGCATAATATTGTCCTTAACCCGGGTGCCAAACCTATCCAACAGAAAATTCATAAATGCACCCTAAGTAGCCCTCTTAGTCAAAGAAGAAATTCAAAAGCTTCTGATGCATGGGTTTTATTCACACTGTCGACTATCCTAAATGGGTATCTAATATTGTCCTAGTAATGAAACCTGATGGTGGGTTTGTTTTTGCATTGATTTTCATGATTTAAACAAAGCTTTCCCTAAGGATAGTTTTCCTTTACCACACATCGACGCTATTGTTGATTCTACACCGGATATGATATCCTTTTCTTTCATGGATGGATTTGTGGGTTACAATCAAATCAAGATCAATCCAAATGACTAAGAAAAAACCTCCTTCACCACACCATGGGGTACATTTTGTTATACAATTCATGCCCTTCGGCCTTAAAATGCCGGGAGCTACTTATCAACGGAAATGACACATATATTCCATGAATACATTCACAAAGATTATCAAGATTATGTAGATGACATCTTAGAAAAATCTAGGCTATGTTCTTCCCATGCAAAGGATCTACGAATACTATTTGAACGATTATGACAATATCGTGTGCATTTAAATCCAAAAAATGTGTTTTTGGGGTCACAACAGTAAAATTATTGGATATATTATCTCCCAACGTGGCATTGAGATTGATCCTAACAAAAATCAAAGCCATTATTGATATGCCTCCACCCAAAACCTACATTAATTACTCATTACAGGGTAAAATTCAAGCTATCTGCGCTTCATTGCATAACTTGCTAATAAGACCCAACCATTTACATGAATCATGAAGAAATATACCAAGTTTGTTTGGGATGAGCAATGTCAACAAGCCTTCGACAATATCAAAGCCTACTTGTTAAATCCATGCATATCTCTAGTTCCCCCCATAGTTGATTGACCTTTTTTGTTGTATATCTCTGCTACGTTTCATGCATTAGGAGCTTTATTGGCACAACATGATGATTCTCAACGCGAAAGAGCCATATATTATATCATTTGTACTCTACTCTCTTATGAATGTAACTATAACTACATTGAAAAACTATGCCTCGGTCTTGTCTTTGTTGTAGAAAAATTGTGACATTATCTCCTTAACAATGAGGTACATATTATAACCAAAGTTGACCCATTACATTATCTCCTCTTATCCCTCGCACACATCTATCAGGATGCTTGGCACGTTGGGTCATGCTCCTCACCAAATTTGATTTTAAGTTCATACCACAAAAATTAATCAAAGGACAAATTATCACCATCAATTAGCTACGGCACCCTCTTAGATGCATCACCCATTTTCGACTCCTTTTGTGATGATTTCATTGCTTATACCATTGAGCCACATATGTGGACAATGTACTTTGATGGCTCTCACTGTCGATCTGGCGCTTAGGGCTGGGATAGTCTTCATTACCCCACACGGTGACCCACTCCCTTTACATATCGATTAGGGTTTTCTTATACAAACAACATTGCTTGAGTATGAAGCTCTCATTTTAGGCTTGCTTACCACTCAAAATATTCCTCATTCGCAACTTATGCATACATGGTGATTCTCAATTAGTCATCAATCAAGTTAATGATACATATAATACAAAGGAGGAGCATCTCATTCCATACAACACCCTTGTAAAGGATATTTTAGCTACTTTTGAGTCCTACTCCATTTCTACTATTCCTCACAAGGATAATCACCATGCAGATGCTATGGCTAGTGCCATGTCACTCATCCCACAAGATATCACCGATGAACAAGCTACTTTCATAATTACACACTTGTGAAATAAGGGATAAAATATACTTTGCATAACCTCTTGGTGTTTGTGCCATCACGCTAAGTCATGAGAAACTAAATGGTTCATGCCTATTTATAATTACTTATATAAAAATCTATCCTAACACAACACAAAGAGACAAATATAACATGGTTACACCCAATTAGGCTACTTCCACCATGTTATCACTTGGGACTCATATTTTATTACAAGCATGTTATCGATGCATCCCAGTCTTCTTTGTTGCCTTTCACTTGCAAATATACCCACAAAATTCATCTCCCAAATTCAAAATACATATGTGGTGGTCACTTCTCTAAAGCTATGTCATAAAAACCATATGCCAAGGATATTATTGTCCTACAATGGAACAAAATTGCCAATATATTACTCAAACCATGAAAATGTCAAAACATGGCAATCTCCATCATGCACCCGCATATATGAGAAAAGCACGTTTCCTACTTGGCCTTTCTCCCATTGGGGACTTTTAATCAATATGATTAATCTTGAATCGATGAGACAAGAACATAAAGTGTATCATTACGTGTACACCCATCTTCAACAATTTCTCAATGGGTCAAAACGGCTCCACAAACTAACACTAGCACACTATATTTGTAATCCCTCTCACCACACATATCTCACACGTTTTTGGGGTTCCTTCACGTCACTTGATAATGGAACGTCCTTCAAAAATAAATATGTTAAGATTTTTTATAATTACTTAAATAAAACTATCATTCTCCACACCTTATTATCCACAAAGCTCACTGTTACATTTTTGTGAGGCTTGTTTTCATGTGTGAAAGTGATGAAGAATGTACACTAAGATTACTATACGATTTCCAAAGTTGTCTTCTCTCGTTGCCTTTCGCTCGTAGATATTCCCACATCCATCTCAAAAATTCATGATAACATATGTGGTGGTCACTGTCTTGAAAGTGCTATTCTCATATTGGCTCATTTTTACCCATAGGGTATTATGGGATGGTTTCTGGAACAAGGTTGCTTGAATATGCTATGTGAGTATTGTGAAAATGTAAAATACGGCAATCTCCATCATGGTTTTGTGCATATGAGGGTCTTATGCAACATCACATATTGCCTACTTGGCCTTTCTCCCTTTGGGGACTTGATCTACTCACAAGGTATGATTTATCCCTTGTATCAATAGAAGAACAAAATACATCATCATGGCACCGTAAATACTTTACAAAGTGGGACAAGGCTAGATCCTATGGTACGACCCAAACATTTAGTGAACCATGTTATATTATCACACGTTTTGGGGTTCCTTCTACTCTAATCATTGATAATGGAACCTCCTTAAAAAATAAAGATGTTAAGAAGTTTCGTGCTAAATTAAAGGGATTAAACTATCATTATCCACACCTTATTCTCCACAAGGTAATGGCGCGTAAGTACGAGGCCACCAACAAAACTATTGTCAAAATCTTACGCAAGATCGTTGACTCTAGTGGTACCGATTGGCATAACCAACTATTCTACGCACTATGGGCTTATCATACTAGTGTTCATACACCTACTAATACTACCCCTTTTTCATTAGTTTATGGTGCCAAATCATTATCCCACTTGAACTTGAGATACCATCCTTACATATATCTCAAAGGCATCCTCAAAGACAATGAATATCGTGAAAACCAATTACATGAACTAGAAATGTTAGACTTACGTTGTGTTAAGTGCTCAAACATATCTCATGCATATCAATCTTGAATCACTCATTCATACAATCAAAAAATCACTCTTGAGAGTTCAACATTAGTGACATTGTCTTGAAGGAAAAAAACAAATACAAATGTTGAGGCACCTCTCAAAGGAAAATTTAAGCCCAATTGGCTTGGTCCATACATTATCACAAATAAACTTGGTGGTGGAGTATATCATCTCACCACCCTTTTAGGTAAACCACTCAACATAATGCATCTTAATAAATACTACACTTAGATTACATGCCACAATCGATCATTACCCAATGACACACTCTTTTGCTTCGGTTCACACTTGACAGCTTGAGGGATTACCACACATGAATCACAAACACCGCACTATAGGCATTACACATTGTGTTCCATTCATCACACATCACGTCATACATCATAAAATATCATCCTTCTTCTATTATTTACATTACATACTCATCATATTATCCATATCACAATTTTATATACACTATTAGAATATATACATGTATCATCACATTCATAGTGTTGTTCTACTACATTACATTCACATCCTCTACATCATACATTTCACGTCTCGCACATCTACATTTTCATATACTATCCTATATCATCACATATGAGTCTACGTTACATTACATCACACATTTTACATGTTTAAAATTGCATTCTCACATCACATTCCATATTCTACTCATATGGTCATTTATCATCTTCATCACATATACTATATCATATTCTTCTCACACTGCACTCATTACTCTATGATGCACTTTAGTTTCTCGGTCCATACTTGGTTGCGAGGGTTTACAAATCAAATGGAACTTTTACATTCACTCATCATGTTTACATTTGACTTTCATCATGCGACAATTTCTACGATAGTGATGCACGCTTTAGGCTAAATCGTCACTTCCTCCATCAATTTATAGTGGTTATACGCTTAGGGATAAATCATCACTCGTTTATTCATCTTATAGTGATATACGCTATGGCTACAATCATCACCCATCCATTCATCATGTTGTGATATACGCTTAGGACTATCGTAATCATCCACATCATTTTTATGTTACATCTCATAAATACACATACATTTTATGTTCTCCATCATATACAAACACGTTAGAACATAAAAAAGAAACACACTCCACGCATTTCCCGATGACCCTCTCATTTATGGTTCATTCTTGATTGTTGAGGGGGAAAACAAAATGAACCTCACTACATACATTTCCATTCACTCGGGGGGACACATGGCTCCTATCATTCCATTTACATTCCATTCCTTCCATCCACAACATACTTGCATTGTTATGGGGCATTTACTCTTGCTTTTTTTGTTTTCATGGTCACTTTACTACACACGTTAGATTGATTTCTTACATGTCATTTATCTATACATCACACATGCATGCGTTCACACTTTGTTTAGTTGATGATATAGATCATGTCTCTTACACGTAGCATGGATGCTCTCCTTCTACCCTTCCTACACTAGTCACTTGGGGGTAGCCACATTCATCTCTCACAGGTGCTATTGTTTCATTTTGTACTTAGCACTTTACATTACTTGGTTATACACACTTTTGGCATACTGGTTATCTTTCTAACATGCTAACGGTGTTTCATGTGTAACATTTATTATGCAGGAATATTTTCTTCCATACTTGTTTGTTACATTGTTTATTGTTTTCATTTTGTTTTGTTATAGGTCTTGTCCCATGTTTGGTGTAACACTTGTTTGTTTTTCAACCATGATGGCCTTGCATGTCTTGTGACATTGTGAGTGATGTCCCATGTTTACAACCCACTTTGTGCAACTTACTTTGTCTTCTTGCGTGTTTTCTACATTTCTTGGTAGCTTTTACAATGTTTGCGTAGATTACATATTGTTTTCCATATATGCATGCGTTTGTATGTTTACACTTGTCTTTGGCTAGCCTTCTTGTTTATGTGTGCCTGCCTTGGTTTCTACCAAGTGCATTCCCTTCCCCATGTAGGGGTTACATTATACATGCGGTTGGTCCTCTTTTGGGGTCACATTCTCCTATCAGTGATGTCGCATGCACCCCAAAGAGGGGGCATCATTTGGGGTTTTATATACTAACACAACGCATTTACACCAGTTCAATTCGAAGTACTTTCCACCCTTGGCATTGTGGGTTACATATTGAGTGGGTTCATACCACCTCTATGAAATCTATACATAATGGATTTTACAAGACATGGTGTCCTTAGCATTCTCGAAGCGAGTTACATGTTTGGAGGTTACAATGGGTGTGTCCTCTACACTACTTTGGCCAATGGCGTCGAATCACTTAAAAAAACTAGGATATATAGAGATCTCTACACACACACTTCGGGGAAGCATTTAGATCTTGGAGGACACAAAGTATTTCCTCCCTACACTTCTTCGACCTATGGCGTGAGATCACCTAAAAATCATAGTATAGGATATCCTTTTACACTCTTTCTCTCGACATGGATCAGGTGCACATGTTCCATTTACATTTTTCATTTACATATTTTACATTTACATGATTTTACATACATGTGTCTTTTACATTGCATTTTTACACATACATACATATATATTTGACTATTTGATCGTTTATTCCTCAGTAGGTCTAGTCATGTATGAGAAACAAGTATTCAAATGGGGGAAACCACAAGCAACAACAACAATGGCATCAACAATGAAACATGAAACACACACTTTACTAACCATGCGGTACATCACACAATACAGCTACACACGTGTGTTCCACCCTAGGTTCACTCTCATCATTTTTTCTTTTTTGCATTTTTCATCTTTAGTTTCCATTCTCCTCCATATTTTTGTCATTCCATGTTTTTTTCTATTCCTTCAAAGCCATGCATTTTCTTACACTCTTCATGGACATCAGGTACACATCTCTATCTACTTTATGTTACTGAGATTTTCGCTCACCAACATAAAGTGGGGGTAAATGTAGACAAAAAATCATGTACTTTAGACATTATTTATTCTTGGTCTCATACTACTATTTAGAATGTTTTGAGTGAAGAAAGTACTAATTAACCCCTATCTTTTGGCCATCTTGTTTTATTTTATTTTAGCATTACTGACCTCTTGCACCCATATGCCCAGTCAACTTTTTGTCATCCCGCGTTATTTTATCCTTGATTGGGGCACCCATATTGGTATTGGGGCTCTCGTGGGATCCCTAGTCCCACCAGGGCACCCCGGTCCTTTTGCACTTTCCCACCACTTTTTGGGCTCTTTCTACCCATTTTACATCTTTATCTTTCTTGTGGTCGCCTATTTTCAAGGTTAACTATGAAATTAAATCAAGAGAACCCTATAAATATAAAGTTATGAGACCATAATGAGGGACCTAGCATCACTTACTACTATCACTCACCTATAGTTGCATCTATCTATGCATTGGAGATCACTTGCATCCACATAGCTCCATCATCAAGGCACAATCTAGGACATCTGCATCACACTTCATAGGGGGATTCGATTCTATTTCATGCACACATTCTATTACATTTAGTTATTGCTCACTACTTCACAAAGTGTGACCGGCACACGAGCACCTAGGGCATGACATGCACACACTCACCAGAACTACATCCGGATATAAAATGTAGTGCATCGCTCGCTTAAGTAAGCCCATTGTTGTGGCGGATGAGGTCGATCGACCCATTCATTTACATATTTCTATATTTTTCATAGCTTTTTGTAATTTCAATTATTAAATGGCAAAGACACATATTCGAGTTATGTGATAAGTGTTAAAACATTGAGTCGGAATGTAATTGAACTTGTTTATTTAAATCTCATCTAAAATGTTTCTCTTTGGCTATTAATGGTTACAATTTGAGTTCTAAACTTTGCATGAAGTATACTACTCATAAGTTTGTTAAAGGATAATTCAATGTTTGTGTATGATGATACTAAAGGAGAAACATATCTCATAAATA